>CM052311.1:28944259-29020960 GCA_028455605.1 Lasioglossum malachurum | reverse complement strand
GAACTGCTAATAACAGAGTAATCTCTACAGCTCACGATTCGTGGTTCTGTATAAGTGGATATAAATAGAAAAAAAAGAGAAAATTTCAAAGAAACTTGAAACATATCTACCTCCCGGAACAATGCCTTCTTCGACCGCAGCACGAGTAGCATTGAGAGCATCGTGAACTCGATCCTTCTTCTCGTTAACTTCCACTTCGCTGCTACCGCCGACTCTCAAAACTGCGACTCCCGATGCTAATCTTGCCAAACGCTCTTGCAGCTTTTCCTTTTCGTACTCTGAAGTTGTATTCACTATTTGATCTCTGATTACATCCGCCCTGTGGTCGATGTCATTCTTTTTTCCTTTGCCTTTAAGGAAGAGCGTATCGTCCTTTGTAATTACAACCTCTCCTACTTCGCCTAAATCGCATGCTTGTACGTTTTCTAACTTGATGAGATTCGCGTCGTCCCCAAAAACGATTCCACCGGTTAAAATTGCCATATCCTGAAGCGTTGCTTTTCTATTGTCTCCGAAACCAGGTGCTTTAACAGCAGCCACTTGCAAACCGATTTTCAATCTGTTCACCACAAGGGTCGACAATGCTTCGCCGTCAACATCTTCAGCGATAATGACTAATGGTTTTCGCTGTGAATTTGCTAATTCCAAGGCTGGAATTATAGATTGTACAGACGAGATTTTTTTCTCACTGAAGAGCAAAAGTGCGTCTTGAAATTCAACTTTTGCTCCTTTACTAGAATTTATAAAGTACGGAGATATGTAGCCCCTATCGAATTTCATTCCTTCTATAACTTCGAGTTCGTCGTGCAGCGTTTTACCGTCCTTCACTGTGATAACACCTTCCTTTCCAACTTTCTTCATGGCATCAGAAATAAGATTGCCGATTGCCTTGTCTCCGTTAGCAGAGATTGTTGCGACTTGCGCGATTTCCTCTGGTGTAGTGACTGGTTTGCTTAAAGCTTTCAGTTCGTCTTTAACCTTGTCCACTGCTAACATAACGCCTACGATACGAATGTTAAAGAAATATTAATTAAGTAAAAGATTGTTCTTCGGATGGAGTACTTCAAATTTTATAGCAATTCTTTATGCAATTTCGAAAATTTTGAAAAAATGCTATAATATAAAATACGACCGAATGTAGTACGATTCTAATTTATTTCAGATCTAAAACAGCTACTACCATGGAAAATAAGATTCTATTTGATTCGAGTTTCTAAAAATTCGTCTACAAAAATTGCTCTCTACCTCTTCTTATTTCTACAGGATTGGCGCCTTTGCTAATTTTTTCAAAGCCTTCTTTAGCGATAGCCCTTGCTAAAACTGTAGCTGTCGTTGTGCCGTCACCTGCTTCTTCGTTGGTATTGTTCGCTACATCTTGTACCAACTTTGCCCCGATATTCTGAAATTTATCTTTCAACTCTACTCCCTTTGCTACGGTTACACCGTCTTTAGTGATCTTCGGACTACCCCAGCTTTGTTCCAATATAACGTTACGACCCTTAGGGCCCATTGTTACCGCAACAGCATCAGCTAAAATGTCCACGCCTTGCAACATGAGCGCTCTAACTTCTGATCCAAAACGTACATCTTTAGCGTAAGAACGAGCTTGTAATTGGCGCAAAGCCGCACCGCGCAACACGGTCGGTAGTCTGTGCATCTAAAAGGATACGAAGAGAAACTTGATTATTTTCACAATTTCAATCTATACCGGTAATTAGGATTTTCTAAAAGTTAATTTTTCTGCATGTATCAGGTAAGCGACTTTTTATGAATTAAACATTCATTCGTAAAACCTATAATTTATTTCACGACGATAATGATCGGAAAAGATTGAAATGCGCGATAGACGTACGGTTACAGTTGAAAATGTGGTTATGTAAACTACCGCGTGAATGATAACCAAAACTCTCCAAGGTAGATTATTTCAGAGAATTATTATACTTTTTAGCATAATTTTACATAAGAATTAATGTCATAATACACGTTCTAATTCTATATCAGGAAATTCGTTCTTTCTATTAAAATTCTAACAAACAGCACATCCTAACCCGACCGGCTAACTCGAGGAGCACAATGTCGATAGAGGAAAAAAGTATTGTTAGCCTTAAAAACTAAAGGTCTAGCAAAATAAAGATGATCTAAAACAATTGTGATCATACATGCGAATAGCTTGATAACACTCATCTTATTATGTGCCGATACTATTACACACGAACATGAATTTATAAAAAAACATACAGATGGAAAAATGAGACGATCTCTAGACGTAAAGAACAAAAAGAGAATTAAATGATGAAATAGACATTGTAACGATAAATAATCTGAGTAGAATTTAGCCGGTTAACAACACAGATAGATCTAACGCAGATTTCCGTTAAAATAAACGGCGATAGTTTAGTTAAAATATTTTTACCTTTATCTAATGAAATAGCAAAAGGAGCTGGTTAAGAAATCGCAACTGCAAAAGTAATTGAAAATCGTCGCAGCGTGACCGCACGTTGTCTCCCCACGAGAATGAGATGTGTGAACGTGAACTGTGACTGTGACTGAGCGAATAGAGAAGGAGCTTGCGCTATCACATGGAGCTCTGTTCCCCTCCCTCTCCTTCTTATTCGAACATAACCGTCAAATTTTCGATCAAGAACGTGGAAAAATCCATATTTTATACTTATACGAACGGAATAGAACACGGATCAAATAAAATCTTTGTAATTTCTTTATATTTCTATTCGTTTAAAGGCATTCCATGCACCGACATCGCCGATACATCTTATTCTTTCTGTGGAATGTCGAGATTCTAGAATGTACTATTAGAACTCGTTTCGTGTGATGCAATCGTTTCGTATTTTGTACACACCAATCGCGTTCGTTGAAAAACCGGCGAGTTCGTTTTCTTCTCGATGCTGCTCGATTTCCATAGAAAACATGATCTCAAAGTGTTTTATGAACAAAAAATGAAAATACATTTATGTTCTTATCGCGACCTACTTACATATGTAGATATAGACATTTATTTACATATACATATTTGTAAAATGTTATAACGGCTAATACTCATAGGCAAAGTTAATTTTTTATTATATTTCGTCCAGAGATAAACTAATTAGGCTTGTGCCCACTAATTCTACGCATATGGTATACATATATCTATAAATATAACATTTGAAATAACAAAAAATGTACTATTTAGCTTTACTTGGTATGTATACATATTCACTGAATATTATTCAGTATTTCACCTTCAGCATTTCTTGGTATACGTATATTCAGTATTCAATATTTAAAACCAAGTAATTACTAGTTACCAATTTTCACTAATTGTAAGCTATTAGAGTACAGGTTTTTAGGTCTGGCAACGAGTGCTGTGCCGGAGTCATTTTTGATCAGCTGTTTCATTAAATCGTAAAGACTAATATGTCTATCCACGAGATATCATCAAAAGTAAATTTTTAAAAATTATTAATTAGAGCTATGAACGGTTCTAAGCATTGTCATAATTGGCAGTATAGCTATACAATTATAGCTATAAAAATCGTCCATTGTCCGGTACTTGAATACATAATACATATAAGTATTATCTGTAAATACATCGCATTGTCCTCTAAATACGAAAAGGCATGAGAACGAGAGCACTATCTATATATGTAGCAGCCATCTTCGATATTCTACAGTTACGTAACACGTGCTATACGCGAGTACGAAGTTCCCATACTTCCCATCGCGCTCACAAAATCAATGAACGCTTGGTGGGGCAAAGAAAGATTGTACGTGTAGAGGGGAGACTGGAAATTTCGAGAAAATCAAAGAGGCTCCAAACTGCTGCGCTTCTCTACATATATAGGTTACGTTAGTTACACAACGTGCACGAGCGTGCTTGCCGGTTGTGTTATAACAGGATAGAGTTTTAATAACGTCTTAATATAATATTCAGAATGGTAAGACTTTTGAAACTTATAATAACTTAATTAAAACTTAATTAAGAACATGTCGTATAATATGTCGATTAGTAATACTTGTATTTACATAGTTTTCAAGATAACCTTCAAACCAATCACATTTCAACAGATATACTGCAAGAAATATTCTACAATACGCCGCGCAAATACAAATTATTCAACTAAATTTTAAATTTTCAGAATGTCTGGTATACATTACTAATTTGTTTTCGTCAGTAATTTAAAGAATGCTGATCCTTGCAAATTTTGTCGCAAGGCCGGCAATGGTTTTTTTTTGTTATTGTGAACAGAGAAAAAAATGACTATAGACTAATCGATTAAGCGAAAGCTAAACGTGAAAGACAATTTTGTCATTGATTCGTTTAATTACGGTTACAAATTTTATTGCAGTTCCTATCAGAAAATCGTAAAGAAATCTTACTTTGCAAATTTGTGAATTGGTGGTGCGAATATCAATAACTTTTTATTGAAACATATTCCGAATTATTGGCATTCCAAATTTTTTTTCAAAATTACATTATGCATAGCCTCGAAGTAATTACTGTTAGAATTATAGTTAGACTGTGCAGTCCGAATAAGATTCAGAATTATTTTCGTTTTAGGCTGCGGCTAATGCCATTAAGAGACTCGTACCCCTCTTCGATAGAGTGCTCATACAAAGAGCCGAAGCTATAACCAAAACAAAGGGAGGTATCGTTTTACCGGAGAAAGCTCAAGCAAAAGTTTTACAGGGCACCGTAGTGGCGATAGGACCCGGACAACGAAACGAGGTATTAGAATATATTCACAGTTATAAAAGAAAACTATCATGTTACTAATAGAACAATAGTAATAGTTTTTACTTTTGTTTTAGAAAGGAGAACACGTTCCTCTGAGCATCAAAGTTGGCGATACCGTATTATTGCCAGAATATGGTGGAACTAAAGTAGAGCTCGAAGATAATAAAGAATTGCACTTATTCCGCGAGTCGGATATATTGGCAAAGTTGGAAGTTTAGGCTGTATCGATCTTAAGTTTAAAATCCTCTAAATATTAAATGCTATTCTTTGAAAAATTTCTGAAATCGTTAAACCGATGTGTATAAGTCTGCTGTCTGTACGCATGTATGTATGTATATATGTATACATATGTACAAGTTTGACTCCATACATAATTCACAGTTGTTCACAATAAATACCATAATGTCACACGTACTAAAAGAAATAAAACGTTTGTTAATTACGTTTCTAAAATTATCATTTAGTATGTTATCTTTTGTTAATTTGAATCTGATCTCGATTATTTGTACCGTTACGGCGGAATGAAATAAAGTCTATTAATATTGTTGGAATAAAAGACTTTTTAATTGTATTTACATTTGTATACATATATACATATAATATATATCTTGTATATTCATAGTAAATAAAATAATTTTATAATTTTCAATGCACATTTTAACGTAGGTGTTCTTTTATTGTTCCTATTTTAACTTAATACTTTTCTTTACGCCAGCTTTAATACCAGATATTTCTCCCGCGTATCGAACTATTTCTTTCCTTACTTCTCTCACCTGTAACATAAAAAGTTTTAGTTTCATTGAAATGTTTATTGTAGAATAAAGTAGAATACAAATACATACAGCTCCCTTTCGTCGAATTTTCGCTTTGCGATACTTATTTCTGTGTTTTACTCTAGGATTGCGTTGATCTTTTTTACGATGAGGTGTTAAACCTTTGTTCTTTGCTATCTGATATGTAATTCCTCTTTTGCCTTCGCTTTCGATTACCAAATCTCTCGTATTACTATCTTCTATTTCCTTCTCTTCTCTTTCTATGGTATCTTCTATTTCCTCTTCCGCCATACTCGTGTGACTTTCCAAATCATCCACTTTCTCTACGGTTATATCTTCGGAGTTCTCTTCCTCGTCTGCGAAATGTTTCTTCCCCGTGTCGTATTTAGATTTTGCTAACTGTTGATTTGTAACTTTTGCGTTTACAGATTTTTTTATATGATCAAGTTTTTCTTTGAAATTAGTAGACACTTTCGTTTTGTCGGTTCTTACTTCGGAACCATCCGATATATTATACAACGGTTTCCCTTGTTTCCTAGCTCTCAATATTTCTTTGATTTCTTCTATTAGATTTCCTTGTCCTGACTCTAACTGAGTCATCAATTGGCTGTATTGTGCCAAACGTTTTATAACAGGATGAGAATTTACAGGCAATCTTTTCGCTTTCAGCATTAAATAAAATGATATATTGATACAGTAATTCAATGAAACGTCATACTTTGTTTTTACAAAAGATACCGCCTGACTATTGGAAAATGCACTGAGTTTAGCCAATTCCAGAAATGGTCCTAATACATCTTTTGCCTCTGTTAGGCGATCTAAATCATAAACAAATATTTATCGTAAATAGATGAATTTAAATATAATAACATGAAATGTATCAAAGTTGTTTTACCTTTAAAGTTGTTTACAAGCACCATAAATTCTGGACTTTCTTTTTCCATTAGTGCTTGTTTTTGTCTTTTACTAAGTTTACTCAGATCAGTTTTTATAAATTGCTTTGTGTCATCCAGGATTTCTTTCTCATTAGGTTTCATCGGTTGTATAAAATCTAATCCAAAATCGGCGTCGTCTAATTGTTCCGCCAATCTCTTTTGAATGTTTCTAGCTTCCTCTTCTTCCATTTCTGCGTCGGCTAAATCCTTTTGACTAGTGGTAGCATAGTCGGGATCTACGTAATCCGTAGAATAATAATCTTTTTTCTTTTTACCCCAAGCTTTTTCATTTGGTAAATCATAATCTTCTTGTAATCCATCGATATCCGATGCCATAGAATCTGCTTCATCTTCGTTCTCTGTAACATCTTCATCTTCGTTTTCATTTTGTAACCCATAGACTTCGTAATCGCTATCGTAGTTTTCTGAAGAACGTCTATTTCGTACTTTCTCGAGTAATTTTCGCTCATTTTCTGGATATTCTTCTTCAGAATCTGTGACTTCGTTCATATCTACATCCTCTAAATCATCTACTTCTTTGCTCGCTTGGAATGTTTTTGTCCTATTAAAAAGTTGAAATCATGAAATTATCAATTACCTTATTTCTTAATGAAAAGAAAACCATTAATAAATCCATAATTTATTCGATCAGTGTACAATTCGACTATTTGGTTATTTTGAATAACAAATGTTCAATAAAGAAATACCAACAGAAAATTCTCTTTATTCATATTGAAATTTTTTTTTATATTATCATATGACTTATATTATTTTATATTAATCGAAAGAACACTATATATATATATATACCTTTTTTTATTCTTCATCTCGAAATTTCAATTTAAAACGACACGAAATATTGACACGTGAATGCCCGAATTTATCTAACCTCGTATACAGCTGTACTGAGCTGTACACAGCACCAATAGTTTCCCCTTCCCCTCATAGCGTCGCGTTCTTATTCCCACCTTTTCGTATCGTATCCAATCGTATCGTATCGTATCGTGTCTATTCTTCGTCTGTAATTTTAATATGTATCAGGAATCAGGAATGCAATCAGAATTTCAGAATCATTGCGGCGCCGCCAGGTAAAGAATACAATCAAATACAATGTAAACACATCGAAATTTACTTATATACATAGTTACATATGAATTATGTGTATACTCTCTGTTCATGGTTGGAAAGAAGTTATTTGGAAGAAATGCGTATCTGATTGGTGGGTCTAAACGACAATAGCAACGAATCGTGCCGCTCTATTCTGCATGATTTCTTTCCAGCAGAAACAGACTGTTAGGAAGCAGTTAGGTACATAATAATTTTATGCACAAAAACGAACGAATATTTAAAAAATATATGGACAAAGAAAATAGACACCTGTAAAAAGAAAAAGGCCGAATATGTCGGAAAATTAATTCGAAAAACTTTCGACTTTCACGACGTCTATCAATAGAAAGTATAACAATTACTTTTCTTTTATTGACAATACATATTCATTAGTTGACTGCGGATTTTATGCATTTACTATATTAATTACTTTCAATTGAAAAAATTTTTATTTGGCTCCTGTGTCTTGCAATCAATGCAAGCATTTTTTATTTCGCATAAAATAAAAAAAATTTGAAATAGGTCCGAAGCGTCCAAGCATAATAAATGTAATAAAAGTATCAGTCGCTCTTAAAAATAACTCATACTTGAAAAAAAAACAAATATTCAATCCAAGATTCGATTGTTTGGTAAACACGTGTATGCATATAATAAACAACAAACAACGACAAATACCTTGTCTGCTTGCCTGCTTGGCACGGGGTACGGGTTACGCTTGTATTTATGTATATTTTATTAAACGGTAAATTGTTCTATTCCGTAACATGTATTCGTTCGACGAATTTAAAAGGATTCGATGTTCAAGCTTGAAATGTCGTAACAAATACGTTATCCGTTATTTCTGGCATTACTGTTACATTAATTATGTAGTGTAACTATTTCGAAATATAATCTTCAGAAGAAAAGTTTTTGATGTAACCTAACCTTTCTGAACACACAATGCGTACCTAACCTATTTAATACAGAATGTATATCGGATATGTGCCACCACGTGGCGCTGCGAATCATCATGCGATCAAACATATTTAATCGTTATCCAAGAAGTTTTCGAATAAAACGATAGAAATTCCATCTGGAAATACGTTATTCCGTAAAACAGAAACATGTTTAGTCAGGAAAGTCAATGTTTATTTACATGGAACACTGTTTCGAACGATAAGAAAAATCGTATTAGGAATGGCGCCAAGGTGTCGCCATTTTCATGAAACTTTACCAAGACGGTAAATCGAGAAGGCTGTGGGGAGGAAGAATTCCTGAAAGAGAGTGTGCGTGTCGGAAAACTAGAGGAAAAATCACGAAAAGCCGAGAATAATGAACTGGCCGTAAGTATATCATCCTTCCATGCTATTTTTCGTCGGTTTGATTCGTTTCAAGCACAAAACACGGGGCCTATGGCATGGGACTTCCGTTTAATGAACAGGAACAGGAAGTTCCTCGCAATCTGAAATGGCAAAATAAAAACATCCTGTACCGAGGAAAATTTCGAAAAATACACACGCTGCATTTCCGAGCGGATAGGCAAAAGCGAATAGATTGTGTCGATACCGACGAATTCAACTCGAATTTTCAATTTTTCCGACCTACTTTCGATTTCGGTGACTCAAGGTCGAGCAACACAGCGGAATTGCTCAGAGTGAAAAATGGAATGGTCACAGCTAGCCCAATTTACTTTGAAAAAAGCCCAATCGATAACAATTGTTATGGATCATTTGATTTTAGTGTGCACCAAAAAGAACGGGACTAAGTTCAATACACGAAAATGCAAGCTGAAAGTATTTGTACTAATGATATCGAGGGTCTGGATACCGATACCCTTATTCCTGTACGTAGATCTGGCTTTCATTGTAATATGCCTTATCGTTTGTTTACTTTGAAAGGATGCTGTCTAAACTAATGATATTTCTTAGGTCGAAATCCTTGATGTGTCTCATCGTGTGAGATCTCAAGATGCCATATCGATAGTAGAATTAGGAAAACAACTGCTCTTTAGCGCAAAATATGGAGACACCGATACGGTTCGCGACCTTATGTGCAGAGGGGCACCTTTTACTACAGACTGGGTATATATATTTATATATATAAATATTATACAAAATATATACAGGGTGAACCACGAATCGTGGCCAGTAGAGATTACTGTTATTAGCAGTCCGATCGAAAATGTTTCTATCAGGTATAGCATGGTTTCAAGAGAGCTTCCACGTGATTATAGAAAATTGTTAGTAAAACAAATATTAAAAAAGCAATTTTTTCAGAGAAATCCTCTAACAGATAGGCGTAAAAAAATTGTAGGTGTATTTGCAAAAGATTGAAGGTGACCTTGTAAAATCATGAAAAAAGAGTGCGTGAAAAATTTGCTATAATCACGTGAAAGCTCTCTTGAAACCATGCTATACCTGATAAAAACATTTTCAATGGGACTGCTAATAACAGAGTAATCTCTATTGCATATAGTATAACAATTGTACTATCTGCATTGTTTTTTGTTAGCTGGGTACCAGCGCGTTGCACTTTGCTGCGCAGAATAACCATACTGATACTGCAGAAGTTTTGCTAAGGGCAGGAATTTCAAGGGATGCGAGAACAAAAGTAGACAGAACACCTTTGCACATGGCCGCGTATGAAGGCCATCATCAGATGGCACAATTACTTCTTAATTATGGCGCGGACGTCGATAGTAGAGATATGGTAATTAATATAAGAATTAGATAACCGATACCGGTTTACAATACGCATAACGAAAAGAATGTTTCCAGTTGAAAATGACTCCTTTGCATTGGGCAGTCGAGAGGGAACACATAGAAGTAATGCACGTTTTATTAGAACATGGAGCAGACGCGAACGCCACTAGCAAATTTGACAAGACTCCGATTAGTCTTGCGTTGGAACACGACAGATTAGACTTGGTAGATATATTGCAACAAGAAAGAGAGATTGTTGGTGTTAGAGCTCACCAACAAAATCAAGCGAATACAGCAGAACTGGAAGTAGCAACCCATAATTTAATACAATTAGAATCGGAAAGAGACGAAGAACAACAGAAATTTGAATTGTTACAACAGGAGTCTCAGCCTAGGAGAAAGATCACTCATGGTATTTTACTTGATTTTCAAAAACCGTTCTTTCAAATATTTACATTTACGAAAGATTATCTACGTTTGTTAAACGTTTTGTTTCAGTCGGGAAGAAACAGCGCATGCTTTTTCAACAAATTCACGTTGGACCAAACACCGACGACGACCAAGATAGAGAAATCGAAGATGCGGATGAAACAACTAATGCGAATAATCCGAACAACATTAGAAAACGTAAAGATGTTGCAGCTGTCGGGGGCTTGAACAAACAATTTAGGTTACTAGAGGCTCATGGAATTACAATGATACCTGTGGATAACAATTCTTCTATCGTGGAAAATGCAATGGAAAGTGGAAGAACGGTTGTTTTGACTGGTACGAAGTATATCAAAGTCGCGTAATTCAATGACATTCATTGTTATTAATAGCGACGATACGTTTGCCCACAGAAGCTGGAAAACTCGCTCTGAATCTAACAAGAAATTCTTCGATAGGAGTAAAGCGGCTTCAAGTAGCTGGAAAGAAAGGAACTTCGAGGAAAGTGATAGCAATCAGAGCAGATCAAATATTGAATCACACTACACCCACTCTTACCTCTAGAGGACCGAATATATTGAAGAGGTCTTCTGCAGACAATAAGGCTGGTAAACTATTCATTTCGTCGATTTCTAACACTACACCCGTATCGACGCTTACACAGGCGAAGAACATCATTTCATCGCCGGAGGTACGAAGATGATATATCTATTTATTCGATATCTTAACCAGAACACGGTATACTTACTTGTTATAATATATTTGCATTCTTTGATTTCGACAGAACAAAATCATTGGCGCACCAGCAAAGATCACAGAGCCAATAATTTTACAATTGGACGACGACATCGAGGAAATTATCGAAGAGGATAGTACAGATACAAACGAACCGGTAATGGATATTGCTCTATTAAATAAGCAATTAGCCGAAGCACGAAGGCAAGCTGCTGAATACCGTAAACGGCTCCAAAAAAAAGAGGAAGAGGCTGAAATTTATAAGCAACAACTAAAAAACATTACAGCGCAAAGATCAGCCAAGTGATTTTGATCGTTACACGTTTTTAGCATTAAACCCCATCTTACGAGGAGCCCTGCTTTTTCTACGATAGAACATTTTTACATGTATGTATACAATTCTCAATCCCGTCGATTGTCGAGGAGCTCGATTGGAAATTGCATCTCCACGCATTAAGCTGTTTTTTTTTCTTCAATCATTGCAAAACACTATGATAGTACTTACGCGCGCGCTTCTCATTACTAACCGCTTGTTTCCCTTAACTTTCCTTATTTTCCTTTTCTGTAAAGAGCATCTTGGAGAATATGAAATTTCCATTCACACGGGGCGTGATTCTATAATATTTAACATATATATGCATGCATGCTTTTTGAAAGCTGCATTGAATACATATATATATAATTATTAAGTCTGACTTGTACGGAAACGGAACTGTTTTTTTTTAAAGATATATAAATACAACAAAACGTGCTTAATTTGCTTTCCACATAAGGTCTCGCATAAAGTTGCAACGGAATTTCATTGTGTACGCTGTACGCGGTATCGTTAATTTTTAATCTGTTCAAATCGAATTTCCTGCTCCAAATAGATTGGACGTTGATACATAGACATACTGAACGATTTTAATGTTTATCATTTAAATATTTTTGTTTATTATAAAGTACTATTAACAAATAGTAATTATTAGCACTGTATACAAATGACCATACCGAACATGTGTTACGATACCTTGATGCAAAAGAAGAAAAACAAAAACAAAACGAGAAAAGGAAACACATATAAAAAAGTAAGAGATAGGTATAGAAGGATACATATTTTTAAATTGTATATGATCTATTTTGTATATAGTAAATTTTTATATACATCGTAAGGGTTTGCATAACGGGGAAAAAGCGATTATGCAGTGTCGATAAACAACTAGAATTACACGAGAAGAGATAAAATTAAATAGATAGAAAATTTCTATAAAAGTTTTCAAATTTTATGGTCGAAAAGCTTAAAAATAATAAATGTTTCCTAACTGTTTATATTTTGTAGTAAGAGAAACGTTAATGAAATTTGACGATGAAAAAGTTTATCGTGAATTGTGAGGATTCAAGAGTTTGTAAAAAATTGTTCGCAACGCAATAATTTTTCCATTAAGTCGGCGGGAAAAAGAAATATTTTTTTATAAATAGAACGTATCCGGAAAAGCGAAATGTGGAAAGCAAATGATCGGATCGAATAGAAATAAGCCTTACAGCGATGTAAAATAAAACTCATTTAGAAAGATATGTAGACTCACGCGTTATTTGGATATTGTTATCACACTTTGTGTAGTTTCGTATAAACAAGGTGATTTCATTCCAAGTAAATACATCTCTTTAAGGATTCTGGTGCGCCAAACGCATAAGCTCATTCGAAATGTGTTGTGAAGGAGGATGACTGGCGGGTCTTTTTTTTTGTTTTATCTAATGGCATGTACGGTGCTACATATTCAAACAAACTCTCCGTATTCGAATTTTTTAGCTTAAGAATACACATAACGAGAATTATGTATGTACAGCAGACAAAATCAAAGAAAAAGAAAGTAGTTTACTCAGGTAAAAAAACATGATACGTATAGTGTATAAAGTACGAGAGGGAATTGAACAGTATCGAACATCATCAAACGCAACCAATAACATAATGCTAAGTCCTTTTCTAGTAATATATCTTGTAAATACAAACATTTATACATATACCGATAGAACTTGTTGGGATGCAAAGTTCGAAAACTTTCATTCGAAAATAAACATTTTATATTTCACGAATAATTTGTATAATTCTTACACGGTTTAGTCTAAGGCAATACTTTTCGAATATTATACGACGTTACCTGTCTCATTCGAACTCCTTCCGTTATCCGAATACTTCTATAATATAAACAATTTTATCAAGTTTCCCAGCTAAAAGGGTGAAGTATGAGTATATGACTCGTTTCTTATAAATATACATACAATAATGCTAATTGTAAGTACACATATTTATATTCTTTCTTTGAGTTATTACGAACGCTGGCATATAAGAACAACTGTTTTATTATTTGAACTTGATTTCTTGTTAGGAGTGTAGCCCCAGTCTCAGTCCCAGTACGTACATAATGGATATCTGTGTAAGACTACGGTAACAACGAAAAGGATTGTAATCCTTGAAATGTGCAAGTAAGTCGATCAATTTACGCATTTTGCAAAGGAAAAGCGAGATCGATAACCTCGATGAAAATGTATCCTGCGTTATCGATTTCAAACAAACACGCTGTGCGGCAGCACAGTCTGTCTCGCGAAAACTTTCGTATTTTAAAAAGTTTGCTTATCGATCGGTTCAATGGATTTCCGGTTTGTTTTCTTCTAAATGCCGACGACTTATCTCGAAAATAATGGTTAATCGAAAGTTCGGGAAGGAAGTGAAGAATCTGAAGAACACAACGAATTGTGGCCGGGTTGTGCAGAATACAATAGTTTGGACAAGTAGTCTCTATGCTCGATATATGTATCTAGATATACATACATGGCATAGAGGTTTGCTCGAGTTTCTTACTGCTACGATCGATTGCAACAGTCGCACAATCTCGGCCTGCCGCGAAACGTCACCGTATTTAACGCGCTTGATGCACAGCGGCGCGGCGTAAAATAGACTGCTTCTCGTTCTCGACCGTGTTATACGCTCTACAGTATACAGTAGCCTGTCGTATTGTCGTATATACCGTAAACAGAGAATATACATACATACAATACAGTGAGAAAATCGGAACGAAGCGTGCTATGTATGCGCTGTATTATGTTGCACGCTTCCACACACGGTCGGATAGTCCATGTTAACGTTTTTCTTGGTAACCGCGAGTGTCCCTGGGGATGGTAGGACGATCGCTGAACAGAATTGTATTCATATACTCTTTAGTTAACTCTGACCGATCGAACCGTTGCCTCCGCTATTTGAAGTTCCACGGAACTACGCAGAACTACGTCATTGAGCGAGAGCGTCGTTCAGGAGAGCCTTGAAAATCTTGAAACGTGCGCTCTCGGCAACGTTCAGTCATGAACTTTTCGCGCTCTTTCGATACAATCGAAATTGAAAGGTAGATCGAACAGACTTTATGGATCGCTCGTTGGTATTATTAAAACGGTCCCTCGGCGCAGCGGTGGGTATTTCGAGCCAGACTAAACTTCGAATGAAATATGCGATCAAACAAGTAAAACAAAGAGGAACTTGCGATACATAGAAATATGCAACACATTAAAAATGATTATATTCAGTTAGAATTAGTAACGTTAAAATGTAGATTCATATTCGTATTCTATTCATTATAATTGAATTTAATTTCAAATCAATTTTCTATGAAGTCCTATTTTATGTGTCGTCTAATTACGTAAAAGATATTACTGCCTGGTTCAGGAGCGAACACAGTTGTAAATGATTTGTAATACAATGAAAAACATATCGAATACACTACGACAATAGACAATAGAACAGAATGTTAAATGTACAATACAATGCTGCTCAACATATATACTTAACATTTACCAGGAGTTAATTAATTCGACAAATTTCGTACAAGTTCAAAATCATTCAAATGCAAACATTTGTAAAATCAATGAACATAGTTACTATCGACGTGCGATCGATTAACAACTTACTTCCGATTCCGAGGAATCGTTTTAGAATCAATTTTACGGATGCGATTGTACAATGAACGAAAGCATGCTGGGGGTAGTTTTGAATGTTCGTAAATAGAAATGGAAGAAAGTAGCTTCGGTAAATGTGTGTAGTTGTAGATTGTAGGTAATTCGGTGAACGAACGGTTAGAACTCGAGGTTGAGAACCCCCCAAATGTTTCGTAGCCCGGACTCGAAGGCGATGTCCAGTGCGCCACGGTGCAAGGAAGGGGGACGGTTTTCGTTGTTGTTGTGGTTGCGTAGAGGTGATTATTTCTCCGGTTACAGCCAGTGACTCAAGAGCAACGACGATTCTCGCCGACGGAACGGCGAGGTGCGAGTAACGTGTCCGGGGAACGCGATACCCCGCGATTACGTGCATCGTTATTATTGCGAGCGAAGGTGCGTGCGTGCGCGCGCGTCCTCCGCGCGTGCATACACGATACTACACGACACGACACGACACATCGCGCGCATACTCATGCACATGAACATGCACGCACACTTATACGCGTCATTGTCGTCGTTGTCGTCGCGGTTGTATGTTGTACTCGAGAGGCGCAACGATCTCTGCTTGGCTCTGTGTATCGGTGTGTTTGCGGTCGAGCATCGTGATATGTGGAAAAGTGCGAAGTGAACTAGAAGGAGAGAGTGAGAAAGCCCATTCTCGTTTTCTTGAAACAATACCGACAACAAAGTGTGAAAGTTCCAAGAACAAGAATAAAAACAAGATTTTGCGCGCGGTCTACGGATTTGTTTGTCTTGCTTCTCGTTTTCTCAATTGCCCTGTTTTATTTTTTTTTCAATCTGCTGTTTCTGTGACGCAAAAGCGCGCGTGTGCTAGTTTATGTCGGCCATCCGCTTGTGATTTCTCGATGCGGGTGTGAGCCGTGAGCCATGAGCCGTGAGCACCAGGTAGAAGGAGTAAGGGAGTAAGAGAGTAAGCGAGAAAGAGAGAGGAACATCGGACGAAAGGTACTGGTGACTGGTGACTGGTGAGTGAAGCGACGAGAAGCGACGAGAAGCGGGAAGCGGCGTTTGGAACGTTCGTTAAAAGGCCGGCGTTTCATCAGTTTCGAGACGTGTTTCAACGTTTTTATCGATTGCAAAGGGGCCCCGTAACCGCTTGGTCTCGACACTCTCGACCAGCGGAGACGATTTCACGAAAATGCGATACGAGTTGTTAGGCCGCCTAGCGTAGTGTATCGCCTAGCGGCGACGGGCCCAGAGAGAAGCGGCGGAAAAATGGCGTCCGATAACGAAGCCTCTTGCGCGAGTGACCCAAATTTCGCTGTGATCTGCTCGTTCCTCGAGTGCTTCGGCAAGTCCTGCGGCATCATTTATCCGGATATCGCGCGCCTTCAAGAGATGCTCGAGAACACGCAGGATGGTGAGTAAACTCGAGTCTGCATACGTGTATGCGTAGAAATGAGCGCGAGAGAGCGAGAGAGGATGACTGACCCGCCCCCGCGAGGCCAAAAGTCTCGCTTCGCATGCGATATTACCGTTTTTCTATCCACCTTCCTTTCAAATCCCATTGTTCTTATTTATCATTTATTCTCATTCTTCCAAACTTGACCAGCTTTTTCGATACCGTACGGTATCATTCGAATCCTGTATCAACGGGGTAAACACGCTACTCGTCACTCTGTTTTTATCCCTTTTTCTTTCTAGCGGAATTCTACTCGTAATTTTTCACCAATTTCTCTCTCGTTCTTTGTTCTTCTGTATTCTTTGTCGGTTACGATGCAACTAATCCTAATGAATCAACGGCGTAGAATTATTTCGAACTGTTACGATTCATCGATATGCTTCAATAACATTATTGACAGGCGGGTTCGATTTACTCTCACTCCTCTGTTGTTATTTTCTCCCGTGCTGCCACCTCCGTTGTTGTCAATGTCGGTTACACGTGATTGCCAGTTATGAATCGCGTGGCGGTCCTTCGAATATACATATACACACATACATTATACGTATACGGCTACAGAAATATTTTCTTTATTTTTCACAGCCGCGTCTTTGTTGATTTTTATCGATGATCTTATATTATTGGAAATTTTTAATCAACCATTATTTTTTATTCGAATTATTATTACTGAAAATTTTCATTGTTGCGACATAGTTTGATAACCCATTTTTGACAGGAGAACATCAAAATATCCAATGCATTTTTAACTGTGAACTCTGTTTTAATGGTTAAGGTCTTTTACTCTTCTCTATTCTTCCAGTTAACTCTATATCCTTTATCATTATTTATTCCACAATCTAAATATATATACTTTCCTTCTTTACTTATTAATAGACTGCGGTTGTTTATGCATTTTCCAATTTTTGTCGACAAATTTTAAGAAAGTGGAATTAAATAAGATCCATATTTTTAATGGAAATAGCCTTTGCAGATTCAAAACAAATAGAAACTGTACAAAATTGTATTGAATTTTATGTTCTAGCCCTTCTTGAACATTTTCATAAGTCATAAATACATAAAGATCCGCAGACTACTTATTAGTCTGCTTAGTAATAAGAAAATTACTATTAATATTCTAAATTGGTTAAGTCCTAACCGGTCGACGATAATTTCTACAATATGAAAGAAATTGTTGAAAGATATGTACACGTAATGTTTTTCTTTTTTAAATAGAACAATAGAAGTATTCAGCAATAAATTTATTATCTGAATCTATACGAATAAAAATGATTGTTTAATACATTAATATATATGTGCATTTGAATTACAATTGATCGTTCTTGTTATAGTACCGCAACAATTGATAGACCTGCACATCAAATTGTTGCGTAAAACACGTAAAACTGTGTCACCGGAAAAATGGGAACGAGCGTTGGTCAAGTTCTGCCATACGTATTCTAATCAGGATGGATGGGAGCTCGAACGTTTTGGCTATAAAAAGGCTCGCACCGCAGTCAAACTACGCCTACTCAAAGTATAAACAAGATTAATCGAACGTGTTCGATACATAAATAAGAACGAACAACGATTGATTTTATGTTTGCGAAATTGTTCTATTAAAATTTACAGTCCTGTCCGCTGTACACAAAAAGTCTTTGTCATTGCAGGTTCTTTTGGAAACGCAATTCGACTTGAATCAGAAGTTTAAAAACGAGGTGAATAAATTGGCAGCTAACGAATTACGTGTGGAACCATTGGGCAAAGATAAATCTGGTTTGGCGTATTGGTGTCAACTCGACGAAGAGTGCAATATAAGAGTATATAGGGAAGATTTAGACGAAGAAAATTGGGAGCTGGTAGCTAAGTAAGTTTTCGACTCGCGTGTATATTTTGTATTTTGATACAGCATCTAAATATATTTCAGAGTAGTTGCTTAGTTAATGTTTTGTTAACACCAGGGATCGAGAAAGCGTTGTCAATCTTATAAACACCTTGTCGAATGGCGAGATCGCAGCTATTCCGATCAACGAAGACAGCAATAGTTTAGAAATTTCGGAGAAACCTATCATCGATACGGGGCAAGTAACAACGTCCCCCAGTTTGGAAGATGAGACCGTACAAGGAAATGGTGTTCGAGTCGAAGGTTCGGACGAGAAGGAATTAGGAAAGGATCTATCTAGAGCTGGATATCGTGAAGACGAAAGGCAGCAAGGTAATGCCGACCGAGTCGATCGTGTCGAGGAAGAGATAGAGGCCGAAAATGAGGTAACAAACGACGAAAGTTCGAAACAAAATACGGAGGAAGACGATTCTCAGGAAATAATAGAAAATCAATTAGCGGAATCAAATAATGTTGCCACACCATCCTCGGTATCGACGTCTCCCCTGAAAGTTGTTAACGGCAAAGTCGATACGATACTGGGGAAAGAATCGACCGCGTCCCAAGAAAGGGAAACGAACATACCTCAAGAAACTGCGATTAGTGCGATTACTACGGTTTTTAATATATCGAATACTAATTCTAATGCTAATGCTATTGCTAATGCTGACGCCGCTGCTACTGCTAAACCTAATGCTACGACTAAATCCGAAGAACATGCGACGACGGTATGCAGTTCGAAAGTTAATACGGAAGAATTATTGCCTGTTAAATCGATCGAAACACCTGTTATCACGTCTCCCCTCAAGTTGGTAAACATGGCCGAAACGAAACAATCGCACGAAGAGAAGCTGGCTGTTGGGGTAGCGCTAGGGAGTACAGGACTGAATGTGAAGAAACACGAGGATCTAATGGAACAAATCGTGAGACCAACAACGATGGACAAGTTGCCCGGTAAAAATAGTCTCTCGTTTCCATCGACGGATATGCCGACAACGCTTAGTAAATTATCGGTGAAACCGATCGATCAGCTGGCTGCGAACCTCGTCAGGATACAATCGGAGAAGCTCGAGAAGCCAAGCGGCGCAAAATCTTTGGAGAAGATAGCCGAGAATTTGGCAAGATCGGGTAGTATCGTAGGAGGAAACACGGCGAACGGAGACGACGACAGGTTACCGCAAGATTTCTGTGCGAGGAGTCAAACGGAGAAAGTAAACGCGCTCAGAGGGCACAGAGGTATGGATTTGTCTACGTCGCCTAGAGGCTGGGAAGGTGCTAACGAACAAAATAGGCCGATGGATTTCTCCGGAATAGATTTATCTAGTCGAAAATTTCATAAGGGTATAGATTTACCTTCCACCGGCTACAGGTCCCAAGATTTTCAACACAGAGAGATGGACCTTAGTACGAAGAAGCTAAATAAACCAGAAGTGACGAATTCACCGTACGATGCCCGGACCGTAATGATGCGTAATCACGCAATGGTAGCAGACTTGAGTAAACGACAAATGTCGTTTCCCGCTTATGAAATGGCCTCTACACCGTATCACAATACCGCAAGATTGCCAACCAAGGAAGACCACAGGTTACCCAACTATACGATGCTTCCGGATCCGAGCAAGATAACGTCGTTGAGGATGAACGCGGCGCCGGTGAAGCGTCCGATAGAAGGAGGGGACGATATACAACAAGACGTGCTGAAGAGATTAAGAGCCGACGTGATACCGATCCGAGGATCTATGGATAAAATACCATTGATCGGTAGAAATTGGAGAGACGAAGTCGGCGAAGCCATCGAAGAACCGTTGATGATGATCCAAGGCGAAGGATCGGGCAGCGACTGCGACGCTGTCAATCCCGGGATCGGCGAAGCGGTCGAAGAACCGATCGTTTTTTTTTACGGCGAAGGATCCGGGGAAGAATGCCAGACGGGTAACCCTGGCGAGGACGCGTCGACCCCGGCCGACAATAAGAATATACAAAGCAACGAATCAAAAAACGAAGCCGACTCCTCGGCTACCTCGGCTGCCTCGTCCCTGTCAGCGAACAATAAAACATTATCCGATGACAGGCTTCTAAACGAAATAACAACCGGCGGTTCGTTGGTAACGACGAACAAACCTTCGATCAAGTTGAACAGAAACTTTTCTCAGTCGCTTTCCAGCGTCTCTAATGTGAAGACCAACTGTCAAGTAGGTTCTTCGCAAGAAAAGCCTAAGTTCAAGCCGACGTTGGGTATTCAGATTATACCGAAGAACAGCAGCAGTTCCGCGAAGAGGATATCGAGATGGGACGTCGGGAAACCAAGTGAGAAAACAGAGTGCGACAGTAGTATCATATCAAATGAAAAAGACATATCATCGAAGAAAGACGAAGCGGAATGCAAGGATTCTACAAGTGGGAGGCAACGCGTCGACATCGATGTAGACGGGAACTCTGTAAATATCACGAATGCAAAATTACAGGAGAGGAATGTGCAAGCGGAACGGGACGTGGAAGAAGAAACCGGAGAGAATTCTACCGGACAGAAACAACATTCGACTAGCCAGGACGATACCACGATGCAATGCGATTCGTCTATATCCTTATGTCAAGCGGATACATCGGAAGCGACACCTTCGACGCTTTCGACGCATTCGATAAACGATAAAGTTTTACAAGAGGCGGCGGCGGCGGACGCTTTCCCAACGGAAAAAGTAGACAATGAATGTAAACCCGCCACATCGCCGCCAAGATTTTTTTTTGGGCCTAATTGTGTATCATACACTTCGAGAGCGGAAGCATTCGAATCGCAATCCGATCATACAGTTTCGACAACTATACAATCGAAATCGGACACGTTGCAGTATGAGTGTGTTTCTTCATCGAAACCTATCGAAGATGTCGTGATCGCTTCCTACAAATCGGATGACTTTGACGTAACGCAAACTAACAATAATTCTTTGAAGATCAAATCGTATACATCCGAATCAGACAGTGAACTGTGCGAGGATGACAATAAAAGCAGGATAGAATTGCCCGAAGGGCCAGCCGATGCATGGGAGCAATCCGTTTCTTCGAAATATTCCATGGAAGAAGAATACTGCACGATAAAATCGTCTGAGCCCGAGCCGGAGTCCGAGCCTAAGCCGGAACTCGAGCCCGAGCCCGAAACCGAGTCTAAATCGATGTCGAAACCCGAAGAAAATTTGAAATCCTCTACCGGCGATACTGTACAAAATCCCATATCCAGTAGTGAACACGAAACGGACAAATATTCGAAGCCCGATAGAACGGATACAGTCTCGCAGCCTCACAGTACCAACGACTTGAGCCAAGATCATTCGAATGAAAAGTCATCGATCGAGTCGACGCAACATCAAACATCGGACGAGGAGCGTAGCACGTTTGTCGAATCGCAATCGCGAAATGAAACGTCGGGCGTCGAAGATAACACTGTCAAAACTAGCGAAACCCCAATGTCTTGTTCGGAGAGGAAAATCGATTGCAAATCGTCCGATTCGATAACGCTCGATGAAAACTCTGAATCGAAAACGAATTCGGCGTCCCTTAGCGATTCGTGTTCGAGTTCGCAGCTTGAAACAGGATACGGTAATGATAACGCTTGCGATTCTGGTTCGAATCGCGTGGATAAACCTGAATGTTCCGCTGATCATCGAGTGGACAGTTCCGCGGGTAAAGAGTTCGAGGAACAGCCTGCCGAAAAAGGATCTGATTCCTTTGGTGCGGTGATTAGCGAACAGCAGGGTGAAGAAGCGAATACTTTCTCGGAAAGTAGTAACGATCAACAGGAACGAGCGATAGTCGGCGATAACATAATAATTACGAAGAATCAGACTGATTCGGCGGATTTGGCGAGCTTTAATCGCGGCATAGCCAGCAAACAGACCGTTGGCGATATCTCGCAGGACATCAAAGCGCAGAACGAAGATTTTGGAAGTTCCGAGGAAGCGAAAACGAATCCGTTAGTTGACCCGGTCGTAGAAAAATTTGTGCCTGATGTTAACACCAGTCTCGATTCCGCGGACAATTCTGCAGCTGTTACCAGTTCAGAATCGGTCGAAGAATGCGACAAAGACACATTAGTTTCTACGATAAGTAGTACGGATGCTGGTCGCGCAGAAAACACATCCCCGTGTCAGAATGTCGAAGCGCAACCAGATTCTGAGAAGTCGTCCTCGAAAGACGAGTATCCTATTTGCGATGCATTACCATCGACAGAGACAGTACCTGACACAAACAACTTTAAACAACCATCCAAATCTAATAACGACTATTGCGCTGTTGTCGGTGATACAAAAGATGAAAGTTTATCCAACTCGGCCAAAACTGCGAACGAGCATGCCGATGCTGCGTTGGAAAATCAAAGTGCCTCTGTCGATCAAAAATCGACCAAACTGCTCAACGAGGAAAGCGTATGTTCCGCGAGCGAAACTTCGTCCGACATACGTTCGTCTTCCGTCGAAGAAGGAAAAACCAACGTTGTCGTCGACGTCGCTTCGCCATCTCGAGAGGAGGAACCGGAGAATGCCGATTTCGCGACTTGTCAGCAAAAATCTCCCGACACAGTGATAGAAAATCAAGTCGCAAGTCCAGAAAATGATAACACGAATCCTTGCAAAGTTGTTTCGACCTCTACCGAGGAACAGAGCGATCAGAAAATTCAGAAAGAAAATTTACTAAGCGTTGTCGATGAAACTGTAAGCGAGGACACTGAAACATTGGAGAGTAAAACAAAGCCAGAGACGGAAGGCGAGTCGGTCGTCGTTGATGAGGAATCTGTAAAGTCTGATGAATCTGTAACGAAAATTAACCAGCCTTTGGTTGCAAATTACGAAAGTAGCGATTCGAACGATGGCAGCGATGATGTTTTCGAATCTGTTGCAAACGACTCGCTTAAAACGAAAAATAATTTGATTCTCGATAACCTGGCGGAACCTGTGTCAGAATTGGCGGTTGACAACAAACAGCAAATCAAAAGAGATGGCGATCAAGAGGAAGAATCGATTCTGAACAATGACGCTACGAATCCATCGAGCGGAGCATCCGAGTTGCGTGCAGAGAAGGATAACGGAAGAATAATAACCGAAGAACCAGAGCACAAAGAAAAGGAAACAAACGACGAAAAAACGGTGGAAGAAGAAGAAGAAGAAGAAGAAAATTCCAATGTCGCGAGAAATGATTCGAATGATAAACCAGTCGTGTCGGTAAACGAAACTAAAGATCAAAATAATTTGACTGGGGACGAAAGCGATGGTGCGGCGGTATTAACGAGAACCGACGTATCGTCGACAATTTCTCCCAAGGTGGACGCCGGAGCTACGCGTAACGAAGTAAATAAAGAATGCACAGATTCGATATTAATCAAAACCAACAATTCGATAGATGCTGTGGATGTTCTAGAAGAAAACAAAAGTTCAGTTCCTGTTATAGAAAAAGTGGAAAACTTGATTCTTGAAGAAAAAACTAATTCCATAACGGTAGACTCCGTAAATGAAATTGGACCTCCGAAGCTGACTAGAGAAGACGTACAGACTAGCGAGTCTAATTTAGTCAACGATCAGGAATCTGATGAAAATTTCAAAGAACAGAGCTTGAGACCTCTAGAAGGCAAATTAATAACAAGTTTGGATAATGATATCAAGTTTCTTAAAAACGACAAAATAAAGTATGTTACGAAAGAAGTTGAAACCGCGAAATCGGAATCTGAGTCGGAGTCGGAGTCCGAATCGGAATCAGAATCGGAATCGGAATCGGAATCTGAATCGGAATCGCGGAAAAGGATCAGCAAATTGCCAGTCTTCGGTGACAAAGAAAAGGAAACTAATAGAAGTTTGCACGATGAAAGTCGGTTGACGAAAGAATTACCGAAAGTCGATGCATCCGTTCATCCGGTAGCAAATACTTCACCACTGAAATTCGGCAATGTATCTTCGAGCATAGATTCATCTGAAATACGCAAGAATAGTGTTTCAGCAGTATCGGAAGATTTGAAACCTGATAATCTAGAATTCGTGAATTTTGATAAATCGGAGAAGTCTGAGAAGTCGGAGAAATCGGATAGCTTGAATAATACTTTGGAAAATCATGAAAAATTTGACGAACCTCTGCAGGCTATTAATGAAACTGTTGCGAGGGTTTCTCCCTCGGCGAGTTCTGCGTTCAACGAAAACGACGGTGCGGTAATTTCGAAGGCGAAAGTATCAACACCGGAAACCGTTGCTACGAAGTACGAGTTGAAAAAGGAAACTAATAAAAGATTGCGCGACGTTACCGAAAATGATGATGTTCCTCCGTTAAAATCAAAATCCCTCTGTATAGAATCCAGTGAGCAAGTATTAGAGAATTTAACGGGTTCCATAGTGCAATCAGATAAGCGTACGGGTATTTATAAACAAGTGGATGTTCACTCGGTGACAGTGACCGAAGTTAAAGTAAAAGAGGACGTCGCTGTCTCTGACGTTAGGTTAACACAGGTAACGAAAGGCGAATCGAACACAGTTTCCGTAGCAGCGGGTAACTGTACGCCGGTCGAAGATCAAGGAAAAACCAGCGTCAAAGACGGAGAGAAGAAAGAGAAGTCGGAGATACAAAGCATCGAAATCAAAACAATCTCTCTAGTGTCGGATGATTCGATGGGCTTGGATAACGATGATAATCTATTTAGTAACGCGCCCGAAGAAGTCGATCCTTTAGCGTGCACCGACGAGGACACCTCGAAAAAAGTAGACGAGAACGAGACCGTTGTCCCCCCTGTGCCCAAGATAGGTTTACGCGTTAAACCCGTGTCCGAACTTATTTACGATGGATGGAAGTTGGATTCTACGGAGCAGCCAAAGGTTTCTCGTAAGAGACGCAACAGTTTCCATGAATCGAATTCAGAAGATACGAGAAGACAAGAGGATGAGGAAATCCGGGAAATTAGGGATATCAGGGAAATAAGGGAAATCAGGCAAATGGGGATGGAAAGCAAAAGGATAAGGTTACGCGAGAAACGTACGGCTGAAAGACAATCGCGACGGACTGTCGAGAAATGTCGCGTCGTCACGATAAGCTCGGAAGACGAGACTGTGAAATATAGTTCTGGAAAGTTCGAAGAACAGGAATTGAAGGATGCCAGCGACGACCAGGGTATCGCTCGTTCGATTGTGATCGAACGAAAGGCGAGAGGCCGTCCTAGAGGAAGACGGAGACGTGGTTATAGGGGAAACGCGCGTTCCACTCGACCAAAACACAACGAATCGCAAAGAATCACCGATCAGGTACTGGATGTGGTATCGCCCGACGGAGGCGACGACGTCGGCGATGGCAGCTGCGTTATCCAGCTCGATGAAACGCCGCCCACCAATGATTCTTTGAATCAGACGCCAATATCACAGAAAAAGCGAAAGAAAAGTAAGCGGATATCAATTATTTTACCAATTACCACTTCTCAATCTCGGTTATATCGACAACGCTCTAATGCAGTGTCATGTTGTCGCTACATTTGCAAATATTCTTCTTTTTTTCCATAGGAAAAATGGTACTGGGTCTTGAGGTTGGAAGAGACATTGCCGAAGTACAGTCAGGAGCAACCCCAAACGAGACACCGGTCAGACAGTCTAGAAGAATAGCACAATTGAAGATCAAAGAAGAAGCAGATAAGAGAAGAATCGAGGAAGAGACTTTGAAAGACGACAAAAAAGAGAGAAAAGATTCCTCCGAGAAGAAGAAACGGAAGAAGCAAAAAGTACATTTTTACATATTCTTATTTTCTTTTCCCCTTTCCTTTCTTTTCTTTGCTTTCGTTTCTTTTCTTTTCTTTTTCAACAAATTTCTTATTTTTTATTATCGTATCGTATAACAACGACAGTTAATGTAATCATTTACAGCCTGAAAGCGAAGAAGAAGTTGTGATAAAGGAAATAGAGAAAGAAAAAAAGTCCAAGAAGAAACGAAGAAAAAGAAAGAAGAAGAAAGCGCTGTCAAAATTTAACGAATCGAATCCTTGGCAAAGTTCCTCGGGTTCTAGCAGCGACGAAGAAAACGAAAACGAGGAAGAAGAAGATGAAGAAGAAGAAATAGAGAGCGAAGGATCTTTGCTGTTCAAGAGCGACCATGAATTTTCACCAGAAAGCGACCTTGAAAAAGATCAAGAGTCCGAACCATTGAGACGAGCTAGAACTGCCCAAAAAGGTATTATACCGTAATTAATTCGATACCACCGTGGTTCAATCGTTGCGCAAAAATATTTCGTAATATAATCTTTTCTCTGGATCTTTAGCTCAGAGCGACGTCGAAGAAGCAGACGACGAATACGCTTGTCAAAAATGTGACAAAGCAGATCATCCAGAGTGGATACTTTTGTGCGATTCTTGCGACAAAGGCTGGCATTGTTCTTGTCTTCGGCCTGCGCTTATGCTAATACCTGAAGGCGATTGGTTCTGTCCACCGTGTCAACATGTAAGTTAATTTGTTCGCTCGTATCGTCGTCTTGTGTTCAACATAAATGTACGTTATGCGAAATTGACCGCACAATTGTAACATTCATTTCAGAATTTATTAGTGGTAAAATTGCAAGAGAGTTTGAAAACATACGACCAGTTGGCGAAGCGACACGAGAACGAAGTGTTAAGAAAGAAAAGACTAGCCTTCGTCGGTATAAGCTTGGATAATGTTCTACAGAAGAATGAATCGCCGCGTCAGAGAGAGTCGAAAGCATCTAGTCAAGAGTCTGACAATGGTATCGTGTATTTTCTTCAAAGTTTTATAGTATGAGTTCTGTTGTTTAATTTATATGGTTTGATAATAATATCAATAATGTCGGAGTATATGTAATATGTGCAGAATTTTGTGTAGAATCGTCAACCGCTTCCTCTTCTTCGAGTTCGGAAACATCGTCCAGCGAAGAAAGCGAGCCTGTGTATCAGTTACGCGAAAGAAGATCTGCCAACAGATATAAATTCAACGATTACGACGCCATGATTAATGCCGCCATTCAGGACGAAGTGGAGGCGGTGCAGGGTGCCGGAAACCAAGGAAGAGGGAAGGACATAGCGACTATAGTAAACGCGAAGAAAGAGGAAGCAGAGGTAAAACTAAAAATCGTGCACATCCGTTCGTATTGTATAAAGTTTTCCCCTGCAATTAATGAAATCTTTCAGCAGCTTCATTTTAAAACAGAAGAATCAAATATGGAGGAGACGCAAGAAAGCAAAAACAATGTCGACCAGAAATCGGAGAAAGACAGCGACGAAGAATACAAAATCGAAGGTGATGACGGTATGGATGACGACGAGGAAGAGCACAAGGGAAGAGTAAGGAAAATATTGTCGCGCAAGAAACACCGGAAACTGAATAGTCTGGACATAAGCAGCGACGATGATCCAGAGAGCGACGAAGACTTCAAGGGTACAAGTTCGGAGGATGAAGAAGATTTCTATGATCATATTTCTTCCTCCGAAGAAAGTACTTTCGCTGATGTGAGACGACGCAGGAAAAAGGGAGATTCGCGATCGGTTCGTAGAAGTACTCGTGCCAGAACTATGCGCTACGAAGAGGACTTTAGTAAGTACAGATATAAAAAAAAAATCAACTTCAAAACTAACTAACTAACTAAGGAATTATGTAAGGCAACAAGTGTTTGGATAATGAATTGTTCACAGTAAACGACGATAGCGAGGAAAGCGATAGACCAAAGAGGAAGAAATCTCGATCTGCTTGGGACTCTGATAACGAAGATAGCGACAACTCGTGGCGACAGAGAAAGAAAAAGTAAGATATCATCGTTATTATGCTTATAATGATCGATGGTCTGAACTTATTGTGTGCATTCATTTTAGGAGTAGAACTATATTTACGTCTAGACACAGGGCGTTGCCAAAAACCAAGAGTAAGAAGAAAAAAAAGAGAAAACGTATCATCGAATCTGATAATCAAAGCGACAATGAGGAGTCGAACGAGGAGATGATACTTGAACCGCAATCGCAAGTCGAAAGTGAAAAAACTGTAGCTTCCGAGGAAACGATAGACTCGATCAAAGTTGAAAATATGAATAAGAATAATGAGATTATGGACACAAAGGAAGTAAAAGACGAAAAAATGTGTGAGGATGGAGACGCAGAAATGCCTGAAGTACCAACGGTTCTACCGGTCCAAGAAGTCGTTGTGCAGCAGAAGAAAAAGAGAGTGAGCGAAGATTAATTATGAAATCTTCCCTTACTCTTGTATACTTCAATTTATTCCGTTATTTTCTTCTTTTCTTTCAGGAGATGTCGACGAAACCAAAGAATTCCCCGGTAATACGTAGAAAAGTATGTAAACTATTGTACAATATATTGCATTGCGATCATTTGGTATTGTATGTTTCTTTGACCAGATTAATTTGAATTCAATCGCTTTCAGATCATATACGGCGGACTTCCCGATGAAAACAAGCCGGAGGAAGAAGAAATTTTAGGCAGACGAACTCGGGGAAGAAAAATTAATTATCAAGAGGAAATAGCGTCGGACAGCGAAGAGGTAATCAAATATATAATCGTATCGAATGCAGAAAAATCTGGATATGTAAAAGGGTTAAAAACATGTCTTATCTAATGTTATAGGAGCTGAAAAAGGCCCTGAGAAGAACCGGTGAAAGTGAAGACGAATTCGTTGTGAACGACGGCGAAGATGCAAACGAAGACGTTGAAAAAGATTCCGATTCAGGTAGCTTGTAGAAGCATGTGTTCTCGTTAGTTTGAACCTGAAGTTTTCATGGTGATACTATTTAATCTGAACTGTAATATTATATTATATATTGTAGGGGACATATATAATCCAAAAAAAGATGGTCACAAATTAAAAAACAAATCTCCAAAAGCCAAGAAGCCAAGGAAAAGCAAAAGTCCTGGAGGTAAACGAAAAACGATGAACGACGGAACACCGAAACAGCGAAAGAAACCGGGCCCCAAACCTGGTAGTAAGAATAAGGCGCGGAAGCAAAACTTTTTGGTTGGGTCGATGATGCAAAGAAAAGACGACCAAGACGGAGACAAGGATCTGATGGTTAACGTTATGGATAATCCTATAGCGGATATCGATTCGAAAATAGACGATAATCTTTCGGAAAACGTCGGACTATCTGGTACGACTATGTCGGTGGCGGGTTCTTTTAGCGGGGATGTCCCAGAGGGTTCGTTGACGGGACTCGGTCCTGGCGAATTGGCAGATCTAGACGACGAACAACTCGAACAGATGATGATGGAAGACGAAGAGTACGGTCGTCGACAACTGGAGCTTGCAGCCATTGAAATAGCGAAAAAGAAGAAGAAAGAAGAACGCGAAGCGAAAAAGTTGGAGAAAGCGCGGTTAAAGGCGTTGGAAATACTGGCGGCCGAGAGACAACGAGATCCGAACGCGCCGGAAGGTACCGACGGCGAGGTACCAAAAAAGAAGAAAAGGGGTCGCCGGAGCAAAGCTGAAATCCTTGCGGAACAAATGCGCAGGGACGGCGCTCCTAGTTTGAACGCTACAGTTTTACCTACCGCTTTACCTACCAGTTTGCCCGCTACTTTACCAACTAGTTTATCAACTAGCTTATCAACTAGTTTACCAACTAGTTTACCAACTAGTCTATCAACCAGTTTACCAACTAGTCTACCAACTAGTTTACCTACCAGTTTATCCAGCAGTTTACCGACCAGTTTGCCGCAGAATGTAACGAGTAACATGTCGCCCACCATGGTATCCACTATGTCAACGATTATGACGCCCGAGGCAGAGAGATCTAGCGAAGGACACATTCCCATGATGACAGGACCGGACGGACAACTTTTCAATCCCGATGGGTCCCCAATGAAACCCAAACGAAGAGGGCGTGGTAAGGGTAAAAAGACTCTAGCTTTGGAGGCAGCTAGAGCCGCCGAGGCAGCAGCCAAGGCTGCTGCTGAAGCTGGTTTAATTGGTATAGGCACCGACTCGAATCCGGAGATAAAACCTGGCGATATACCAAATATACTTCCTACACCAGGTAGCAGCACATCCGGATCGGCACCGTCCACACCACCTGCTGGCGTAGTCACGACGCAAGGGCCGCCTGCTTCGCAAACTACTCCAACCTCGCAGCAGCCCGTCTACCCGACGTTACCGCCGAACAATCAGCAGCAACAACAGCAGCAACAGTCTTCCGTTATCACCAGAATGCTGCAGTCCCAGCCAGTGTCGAGTAGCCCGCAATCGTTCTCCGCCGCAGCCGCGGCGATGGGACACAAGTACTTTGGTGGGCCAAACGCTGGGAGTCAAATGATGGGTGGACCTAGAACAACGGGTTACGAGATACAACCGCGCGGCAGAATTCCGTCGCCGTACAGGCAAACCGGGCAAACTTCTATACCGCCTCATTTCGCAGCTGTAAGGTCGGGAACTCCACCCATGAGGATGAGAGTGCCTGGTCCGCAAATGTATCATACGCCTCATCATCCTATGGACCCGTCTCCATCGGGGGGAGGACCGATATCGATCAACAACAGAGATCGTAGTTCTCCGCTCGGGCCTGGACCGGCGATGATCCCACCAGCTGCCGGAAGTCCCCTGGCCAAAGGTGGTCCTACGCCCCCTCCACCACCCCCTTACGTCAGAGGACCTCCTCCTCCGTTATCCAGGTTTGCGGACAATCCCATGGGTCCTAGACACCAGATGCCTCCCTTCTCGAACGCGTCGCCGGTAAACCATAACATGCAACAACCCTCGCCACCTCCTAATCGGCCCCCAGGTAACTTCTCACCGTATCATCCTCCGCCTCCTCCTAATTACCATTACGGTGCCTATCCACCGCCCCCGCCAATGTCTACGGCAGACGACGCGGCCGCCTATCAGAGTTCCCCGTATCCAGCGGATCATTTCTCGTCACCTGCGGACAATCAACCACCCATCCAACCGCCGCCACCGCCTCCGCAGGCACCGCCACCGCCCCAACAACAAGGCCATCCGAACGATGCCACCGGTCCGGGAAATAAACAGTACGACGAAGAAGGCTCGGGAGAGTTTGGCGGTTTGGTATCGTACTTTAGTAGTCAGAGAGAGGACGATCTTGATTCGTAGCATGAGTGAGACCTTGGCCAACCCTGAATTATTAGGTAGCACGCGTTAGCCGTGTGCGCCGCGTTCTACAGAAGCGCGTGTATTTTCGACGGCCCAGGTAAGATCCCAACTTTTGCTCGAGAGGGACAAGTACAAGAGAAACGCAAAACGTAAAACGTATAAATGTATAACGTAAAACGGATTTACGGTTTAGCGCACTGCAACGTAATCCTAAACGAAACAAACAAAAATTAGATATATATTATATACATATAATATACATATGTGTCTCGGGGCATTGAAATGTTTGAAATAAACGAATAAAGAGTATTTGTATTATTATATTAACATATTCAGAACGATGTGTCTGGTAGCGATCGATCGTCCTACGATCTTAATCGAATGAATAAATAATGGAATCACCTACCGGTGACCATCCCCTATTGTAATCGATAGATCAAGTTAGATACGGGTCGCCGGTCGGTCATCCTACGTATATTATTTGAAACAACGGGCGTTCTCAATTAACGATAGACAAAAGTTTTCTAATGATTTGTTGCAATGGGACGCGACATCGCACTGAATGTGTTAACAACAACGATGTACGTTCTAGCATTATTTTCTACTAACAACGTACCGTAGTAACGTTTTAACACGTAAGGAACACGCGTAATGTTAGTATTGTCTTCCTCTTCGACCTCTTAAGCAAACAGTTGTCTTACGATTTTTGCACTTTCAGAGGTGATAGAAAGAAACTAAGAGAAAAACAGAGAGATTGAGAGAATGAGCGCGGGGAAACCAAATCCAAGGTTGGCCAAGTGAGAATAAAAAGGAAGAAAATAATAATAAATGTAGTAATCGCTGACAATGGAGCCTATTTCCTAAGAGTTGTAAGCTTTTTGTAATTAGTTCGAGTTTGATTAAAGTTTCTATGGAAGCGGGATAACGACCACACACAGTTAGATTACAAAACGACAGAGATACGGAGAGATATAATCGCGTTTTATGCTCGGAAAGCAGGATTACACGAAGATCTGACCAGAATTTTAACTAATTATCGACTCTTCCCGTTAATACGATATACATATACAGAAATGATATTCATAATGCACAGTTTATTAACCGAACGACCTCCAAATCCGGCGTAGATTCGTAGAGTATCCTTTCCTGGGTAAACGTTTTCTGTTGAAACAAGTCGATCTTAGTAGTAATCGACGAATAAATCGAGAGAAAGCGAGAGAGAGAGAGAGAGAGAGAGAGAGAGCGCGAGAGAGAGAGAGATTGAAAGGAGGAAAAAACTTATTAACACATTCGGACTACGCACCGTTGTTACGTGTACATATGTAAATATAATAAGTCCTTTAGATTATATTGTATGTATTATATATACACAGAGAAACATACACATACATGTACAAGCGTACACACGTGTAAACGAACAGAAAACCACAGGTACAAAGCAACACGAACACAAATATACACTTAATACACGGAGACACAGTCACTTGGAATACTTATAAAGTGAGTTAGTGCGAAGGGCACAAATGTAATATTTAAATTGGAAACAAAGGAAAAATGAAGGAAAATGAAATGAACACGGCAGATCCGATTATAATAAATTTACAAATGGTGTGAAGACTACTACTATAATTATTTATAAATGAAGAAGATTAAGAATTTACGATATAGGTAGTGATAATATTGTATTTTACAAATTTTACTTGATTATTATTATATTATTAAGGAGGAGGACAGAACAAGAGCATTGAATATTATATATAGTTATATTGGAGAACAGGAGGCTGACCGAGTCCAATTCTAAGAAAGTCAGACGACAGAAAATACGCGCGAGAAAGGAGCGTGTCAAAAATTAATCGGCCGAGAGTGCTTGCGGAAACCGTGAAATTCTATTTCGTTCTGCTGTGCAATTACAAGTATATAATATGTAAATTATGTCACAATTGTATATGATTTTTCCAGGCATGTGCAACCGAATAGAGTCAAAAGTCTAACAAATCTTTTTATATGTATACATAATTACAAAGTATATAGTTATATATAGTTATTTTCATCTTTATCTCATCGTTCGTATCTTCTTTCTTCGTTTCTGAAGATTTATTTTTAAGACGCTTTTCAAGCTTTCAAGGAAAAGAAAAAAATATATATATACAGATATATATATATATATCTATATCTATATCTATATATATCTATATGTATTAAAGTATAAAGAATTAATTATACGAACGTGTCGTGTTATTATAAATCATTGCGGACTCTGCTGCGCAGCTTTGAAAAATCTTGATTTACGGATCCTCTGCTTGAAACGCTCCAGACAAATCCTGTCCGATTTCAAGTAGCGGATTCGTTACAAGAAATGAAAAAGAACAAACGTAACGAAAAGTATATAGGTAGTTCGATCGACTCGAGTGATTCGTTGAACAGATACGATTACGTGCAAATCTAGGTATATTTATAAGAAAAGAGAGGGGAGACAGAGAGAGAGAGAGAGAGAGAGAGAGAGCGAGAGAAAGAGTGAGTGAGTGAGTGAGCGAGTGAAAAATGTTACTTCATTTTTATGATTGATTTATTTGTTTGTTAACAGCGCGACAGCCTCCTGCTCTTCGATCGGATCGCAAAGCTGGTAGTGTCTCTTTGCGTCAGAAAGATCGTGTATCTGTTTAGTTATCACACATACGTGCATACCTAATATAAATAGAAGTTATATAAATAAAGAAAAGAAAATACATTATCTTAGGATTAGCTGCTTGGAATAGTTTCCTTTACTTCGTCGACAGTCTTCGTCCATTAACGCGCAGTGTTCTTTATTTCGATAATTTTTCTTTGAATTCCTCGTCGTCTATGAGTAGTGCGACGAATTTGAAAAAAGGATTTCCTCAAGGAATAGCGTATCAATCGTTCAGCTTTACTTTATGAAAAACCCTAAACAGAAATAAGACTCGAGATTTTAAATATAGACTTTCGTTTCAGTTTCATTCCACTGTTAAATTATTGAAAGTATATTCACATATAGAGAAAAAAAAAAGCTTAAGACGTGCAATTTAGTCAGCGAAACGGGATCACTGACCGTTAATGGGTCAACAGGACCGAATTTCGAACGATCATTACACAATTTACACGCCGTACAATTGTACTTGTTTACTACGTCTATAATTTCATTATTTTTACACCTATACGATATATTCGGTTCTATACCGTTTTCAATGTACAATCTCTATCGTCTTCTTTAACATAACGTAATCGTCTGTGTCCTCGGCCCGTTCGTCTTTTAGGGTGCGCTTCAAGGAATAATGCGACTTCGTATGATCGACCGTGTGTAAACATTTCTATAAAGTATTCTTGAATATAAACTCGTGGCTGCGTCAGTTTTCAATCGTGAAACCAGATCTTTTTAATACGTACAATCGTCGTGTACACAGGTGTAACATAAACGTAACGCAATGCGGAACGTCGATGTCCTTCGCAGTCCTTCGCGATGGCCGAAGACTCGTTTTTATCTGATCTTTTTAAAAGAAATGAGAATAAGACGGCGAATCAATTTTTCAGCTGTATATGTATTGTATGTATGTACATTCGTGTATTTCTTACGGAACACGTTTTGTGATACAACACGAGGACTTTATCGTCTCGAATGACAGCAAAATAAATAGAGAACACATTTCGAAGCTCTATGTATAGTAAATTCGAGATCGACGCATGTATACCTTTTTTTCACGCGTACTAAAAAAGAAAAGATAGTACATTTGCATTAAGAGTTTTTCCTTGAAACGTAAACTTGACGAAAACGTCTCGTCGGGACAACTGTAAATGTGGTGCAGTTTAGCTTTTCTTTTCGTAAAGGTCTAGACCAAACGCAATTATTATATTACATGTTGTAGCCTAAATACAAACATTTTATAATAAAATTCAACATATTGAAGTAATCTTGTAGGATGCTTTCCTCTTTTTTCGGTGTGTCCGATTTCATCGTGCATCGGCTCGAAATAAAATTTTCTTCGTTTTATTGTATGAATTCGTAGCGATAGAAAACTTCGACATGAATAAATTCAAAAGAAATAATAGTATCGTATCACCGATTACAATCTTCTTATTATATCTAACACTTTTTAGCAAATTTCAGCGTGCATCCAGTGTATTTATACTGTTTCATGCAAGACACGATTAAATACGCTTCAACGATTTGTCGGCATAACGTTACATCAAAACAAAAACAAAAAAAAAAGAAGAATCGTTTGCATTTATTGCGCAAAGTATTTTATAACAAATACGATGATTCTTTTATTGTGTATACAATGATTGTACTGAAAATAAGAAAACTTAGAATAAGGTTTGCAGTCTAAGTTGCCGTTTTGGTATATAACACTGAATATCATTTAACAATCTTCACTTTATTCTGATGTTCTTGATCATTGGTTGATGACACTTTTCCAAATCGGATTTTTCTCTTTTCTAATGTGGCCTCCAGCTCGGCCTGAAATCAAGCATATTTGTGAAAATCGAATACGATACATATGTTTAACAGTAATTGGATGTCACGTGTATTTTATTTTATTCTTCTTATTTATTACCTTTTCCATTAAAGTGGAAACATTCATACCGAACCTTTCTGCTCGCTTTTTTAAAACCTCGTATGTTGTATGCTGTAAAAGTGTATAATGAATGAATTTTGTATATTTGAAACGCACCGTGGCGTTCTAATTGTAATTAATGGAAAATACATACCACAGGTGTTTTTACAGAAGCAGCAGACTTATTATTTTGATTATTAATACTGAATCTGGCAGATCTGGCCTCCTTTTTAGCAGCTTCCGATAGCGGCATTCCAAACTTTTTAGCTCTCATTTCCAATCTCTGAACAAGCAAACAATTTGCGTTAACATATTTTCGTTTAATACGTTCACTATCTAAATTACAATCTTTGTCTTTACCTCTTTCACACCGAGTTCCGATAGTTTAATAATTTTCTTTTCAGGCGGTGCAGTTTCGGTAGATTTCGCGTCGGTTTCAGTTTTTTCTGTCAATTCGTTTTTAGTTTCTTCAATCACTGGTTTACGGTTTAGAACTATTTTCTTTGCACTCGTGTTACTCTCTGTCGATAATTTTCTTTTCTCATTAACTTCCTGAGAATCCGGTTTACTCGATAACTCTTCTATTTCTTCGTCCTATACCATATAAACAAATTAAGTTACAAGTACTGTAATCAAAATCAGTTTTTCTATGAAGTTTACGCTATAAATGATAGCATAGAAGAGCCCCCTGATTTCGAAACACAATATTATTTTGTGACATTAAGTAATTCTGCTATTTGCACTTACACCAAGGACAGCGTCTTCATCTAAAATCTCTTCAGCAGTTTCGTCCAAACATAATGTAGAATCTACCGAGGGAAACATTGCGCTATCAATACGCAATTCTTAATTTATAGATTTAAAATTACGAATTTATAAATATATATACCACCGTGAATTGCTAATTGAAGTCTTTCGACCAAATCAGTTTTATTACCACTAGTGGGAAGTCCTCTCTGTTTCAATTCGATCTTCAAATCTGCAACCTATTTTAGAACATTAATCAACAATTATATTCTCAAAATCACTTGCTAGGAAATCTTAATAACAAATTATTTTTGAATAACTACGTGTACAGAGCATATAAGCAATATTGTAAGTACAGAAATGCTTTATTGTGTACGAGAAGGATGTTGAGGTTATCTTCCCGGGTTTAGAACGACATCAACAAAATACACAGAAATTACCTTCATCTTCGCAAGTTCGGTTAGTCCTTTCTCATAAGATGAATCAGCCATGATGCATCTAATACTTTATTTTATTTCGACAAAGAATTTAGTTTAGTTCACGATTAACATGTCACAATTCGTTACAGTGTATGCGCCGTTCAAGCTTCACTGAGCTTCATAGGCCGAACGAAATCGCGCACTTACTACTTACTAACAACATAAAAGTAGGATACGTACAGTCTGATACAACATATATGTACCTATATAGGTATACAAAACCGCTACCCTAGACAACGTATCCAAACTGATCGATTAGATTTCAATTCGTGCATACGAATCACTGATATATATTTATATCAGTGATACGAATAATAACGAACAGCCTAAGTTATTAATTAATTCAATGTGTGTGGAACTGTGATTTGCTTTAGGAAATAATGATGTAATTTTTAGACAGCCACAACCGCTATCCTTGACAATAAAAATTCAATAAAAATTGCTTCTGCGTCTATTCGCCACGGACCAGACAACATATACTTATCGACGGAACCGATCAGTACGCAATTAGTAACAGTAACAATATATTCGAATTTTTATAAATGCACTATGCCTATTCATTCATGGATACACAATGTTTTGATAAAATGTTCATTTCAATTTTGTGGTACGAATTAATGAAAACATATTCTGCATTTATTGTGACACAGAGCATTCTCTCTTGCAAAGGTAAGTGAGGTAAGTCTCCGAGGGATTTTGATAACCAATTTCCAGAGTCACCGACGAGATCTATCAAGATCTATGCCTGTTCTACGTTCTACACGCTGGTTTACGTCAAAGTCAAAGAGGACTTTTGTGTTACAAGCACTGATATATATAGTATATATCAGTGGTTACAAGATGTTGCATATCTCGTGTATATATATAGTTCGACCGCTCCATTTCGATTTTCGATAGAGTCCGCTGCACTGATATATATACTATATATATCAGTGGTCCGCTGTCGTACTAGCGTATTTTCTACACAATCGGTAATTCAGAATCGTAGACAGGAAAATACATTGCATGCAATGTCTGTACCGATTTTAAGTCTGTGCTTGAACGGAGTAAAGGATTCTTGCCGGAGTTTGTATTGTGTCATGTAAGTAGCAATGTTTTCTGGTTAAAGGAAGTCTATTAATAATTGGAAAAATATACGTTCTATAGAGAATGATTTGCTATTTGTAAATAATTAGGATGATGTACTTCAAATATAACAGCTGTATCGATTACCTCACCAGAGAGTATACGAAACTATTCACCTCGGGCTCGGGGTTTCGTTGTTCCCGGTAAGAGTATTTATTTGAATTTTTATTGAAGTTAATACTCTGTTCAAGCGAATTATTTGCAGCTGCTGTGCATCTCCGGAAACCAGAAATTTTGGCCTCTTTCTTGTGCTAAAATTCCAAGTTTCAATCGTAGGAGATCATGGAGATCAGTGATTCAAAAGTTATGCGTGATTTAGAGTTGGCCAATTTCAAATGTTTTTGCCGGGTAAGAGTTCTCGCCATATTTGTATGTGCTTATCGAGCGGTGCCGCTCGATGGCACCACAAGCGCGGGCATTTCTATCTATCAGATTTCCTCTCTGTATCTTTCAAACACGCATTTTGAATCACTGACTGCTTAGGATTGTGTAAACATCATAAACGTCAAACGTTACGGCAAGAGTTTCGCTTTTCGCTTCCGCCTCTGTAAGAATTCTCTGTGATACCTCTCTGGTGATACATATGTAGATAATAACCCATACATATTACTTATTTATGCAGATAAATACATACTTACACTATTACATATGACAGTTTGGCCGTTGGTCTTTAGGTACCACTAATAATTTTGAATATCTCTATAATCACCTGCAGATACTAACAGTTCTACATATGTAGATAATGTTTATAACCTAAAAGTGCTTGTCAATAAGAAAATCATTATCACGAATAAACATTACAATTTGGTACGCGTATTTTAATATAACTAAAAACTATGGACGGGACTCCACTATTAAAACGGCCTAAGCCGACTGACAGTGAAGAAGAACTATTTCGTATGCAAGAAGAATTTTTGAAGAACAAACAGCAACCATCGGCGAAAGTGATTAATTTACGAGGTTCCACTAAACCTTTTGGTAGTGACAGTTCTACGATTGAACCATCCAGAAGTCAACCAAGTACTGGCAAAGTTAGATCAAGGTACTCAGAGCTGAAGAAACTTAAAACGCATGATAGGGTTTGTACTTCTCGAAGCGAGGGTGAAGTTATAAACCCTATGGTTCAAGATAAAATTCAGGAGAACAAACAACAAGAGTCTGTTCAAAATATACCAGTCGCACCATCTAATATTATATTGGGAAATATTGTTGAAAAAAGGTTTAATTTAAGCAACATTAATTTTAATAAGAAGGTATCTTCAAATGATTCAGGCAAAGGGTTTCCAGAAGTATTTGTTCCCAAGTCTATGGTGAGTTGCATTATTTTATTATAGAGTAAATCTATAGGTTTTAAATTATATATTCTAATTATTACAATTTTTTAGGAGAGCGACGGTAAGCGGAGCTTATTTTTACAACAGGTATCAAAAGATCGGACAACACGTAAAATAGAAGAATCTGAAGTCAGTGTATCTCTCCCTACCGATGAAGGTAGTATTATTATAGAGGGATCATGGTCAAGCGAAGAATACCCAGAAAATTTGGAAAAATTAAATCAGATGACACAGGAAGATATATTGAGAGAGAAGAGTAAACTCGAAATGACTCTGAAACCAGAATTAATTCAATTCTTGAAAAACAGAAAAAATAAAAAGCAGAAAATAAACAAGGACGAAGTAGAGAAATGCAGTTGTATTAATAAAGAACAAACTTCAATCCAGGGTGAAGAAAAATTAATTACAAAAGAGACATCCGTCAAGCACAATGATCCATCAAAAAGTAGTGAAGTTACATACATGGAAGTAGACAAACCTGAAGAGACATCTAACAAAAATGATGAATGTTTATTAAAAAATAATGACACCACACCTATGCAAGTGGATGAGCTTGAAAGTATACCTAAGCCACCGATAGAATTAATGGTGCAAGCGAAAGAGATGGGTTGGGTACACATGGATTCCCTTGAACCCGCAAAGTTGAAATGGATGGAAGATGTGTCAGCACAGAAAGAAGAAGAACCTACTATGAATGAACAATATAATGCCCGCTTTGATTTTAATGGTAAATCCTGTTTACGGGTAAACCGGAATAGCTACCTACCCTCTGATTTCGATGATTGTTGGATATGTAGTACAAATCGATATTTAGAACATTTTTATCCAAATCGGTAGGCAGGTAGTTGTTCTGCAGGTTCACCGAAATACCAGGTATGTAAATATGAAACCGGAATTTTTGTATAGAAAATACACGTTTATTGTAAGACAATGATACAAAATATTTTATTCGAAGTATTGCCCATCGGTAGCTACACATTTTTTCCATCTCTCTGACAATTTGTGAATGCCACGCCAAAAAAACTGTTCAACGTTATTAAAAATTATATTGTTGTATGAAACTTGTATGGTTGTGAGTTGAAAATCTTTACCAGATGTCAAAACAAGAAAATGGCGTCAATGACCCGGTTTGACCGTAACTACATTGACAGCTAGAGCCACCTATGGGCAAATTCCGGTTTTATATTTACATACCTGGTATGTATTTTAAGCGAGGGATATCTGATTTTTCATATATTTTAATAGGTCTACTACTACCCTACAAGGACGAAAGTGTGTCACTTGAGAAAGGTCTTCATCATCACGGGGAAGAACCTGAACGTCCTGGATATTCCTTGCAAGAATTACTACAGTTAACTAGATCCGCTACGCAACAACAACGATGCACTGCTGTTACAACGCTAGCAAACATAATAGAAAAGAGTTGCAAGGGCTGGTACGACAAAGCATTGCAACCAGCACCTTTGATTGCGCTCAGCCAACGGAATCTTTTGCTGTTATTAAGATTTTCTTTGGACGATACGTCGATAGCTGTAGTCACAGCATCTTTGCAAGCGCTCAGAGCATTAGTGTACAGTGAAGCGGACGAAATTTGTTTAGACAGACTATACGGTTTCAAGAATTACAAAGAACCTGTTTTAAAGACACCGCATACAGATGTCCCCGACACGAGTAACTTGAAAGACCACGAGTTGGCTCAACTGGATGCAGTAGCCACTTTGTTAAGAACGGACATAGTTGTAAGAATTAGATATATATTAAATGAAATGCGGCCGCCGCCTGTTGCCGTAATTTGTGCGTTAGAAACACTTACAAGACTCGCAAGACACTCGCCTATAACTGCATTAAACATTGCAAGCACACCACATCTATTAGAGACGATAATTGAATTTTTTCTACCGATATCCGCGAACTCGTTAGCAATGGTTGATACCATAAACAATGTATACGGCGTTCCCGTTACTGCAGCCATTAGATTTTGTCGAGTTCTACTCTGTTACGGCGGTAAACCTGTTGCGCTAAAATTAAATAGACTGCAAATTATGCAACGTATATTGTCGTACGTTAGTTGCGACGCAGGAAAGGAAACTTTTAATCTCGGAATCGAAAGTTTACGATTGTGGAAGCTGTTGTTACTCCATGGTGAGGCGGTGGACAGTTTAACCGGAGCACAATTAATTCTCGTGTCTCAGTTGCAGCTTCTCTTAAGCAATCATGATATTCAAAGCGCATCGGAGTTGTCTTGCGAGTATGCAGCGGCTTTGATAGCTGTCGCTGGTTGCCTGGCACCTCTGAAGGCAAATATATCAATTTTATTAACAAAATGGAGCAGACAGTTACAGTGCCTAACGAACGTGACGTGGGGCAAGACGAAACTGATCTCGGAAACGTTGCTAACAGTCAGCGATACGTCTGCGGTTAAAACATTCACTATATCGAAGTCACAAGTGTTTCAAAACCTTTGCTCTACTTCGAATTTGCTAAGCAATTGTAGTCCAGCTACAGAACGCAAGCCATCTTGTCTACCTCATCTGGGAGTGCTAACTCATGATGGGCAATTGCAGCCTATTGTATCCCAGCCATCCTGTTTCCCTTTTCAAGCGACCACTTTAGGCGTGTTCGTGGACCGCTTTTTCGTAGAAGAAATTCGAGCTGTGCTCGGTCTTCCACAAGTTCAGAGATACCTACAGCAGTTGGAAACATCAGATTGGAGCCTAGAAAGATCATGGTACACGAGATCCGAATTGTCATTCCTGGCTAATATAGTCAGCGCAGCTTCTCTCATTAAAGACAAACTGGATAATAAAATAAAGCATACTATTTGGAACATCGCAGTGAAACTAGTATCTGTTTTGCCAGCTGATTCTGCAGCTGATGTGAAGAATATGTTAAGGAATGCTCTGTCAGAAGACAAATTAAGTTTAGGAATCGTAGCAGACGAATTAGAAAAATTGAATTTAAATTCGAACATGCAGGACATTAGGCTTAATTTATCTCGCAATGTGGCGGCTATATACGAACGATACGTACCACTGAACGGGGAGTGGGATCAAGCTGCGATGCCAAAGGATTGGATTTATTTGCCTGTGGTACACGTTTACACGAAATGTAGGAACAGTGATAAATGCAACGACGAAGACGAGTCTGCGATCTTGTCTGTGCTAAGCTTAGAACTAATATTACCTGATTTGGTTGATAAACTTTCGCAGAGCTTGAGGTTCAGCAGACTGATCTTGGTTTACCTGTGCGACACGGTATATTTAAGCAACGACGTGTCGGCTTTGCTCACTAGGGCAGTTTCAACTTTATTGAAAAGCCACTATAGGAGACTTGATTTTACGACGGAGCTGCCTGGATTGAATTCGTTCACTGATTTATTCACCGCGATGTGCGAACATTTCTGCTCGACTTCTTATGGCGACTACGGTTTCTCGATGACTTTGTTAGTGCCAATTGCGCAGAGGCATGACGATCACTATAGGAAGTTGTTATGGTCAGAGCACGCAGGTTTGCTCCGGTACATTAGATTACCCGTGGAACAATTAGTTATTCCGTTGAAAGAATATTTGTATCCCATCGAGGAGGACGCGTCTTTGATAGAAAGCTACATAACTGCTCTTGTTAGGGGAATTGTGAAGCAGGAGTGGTGCCCGATTCCTTACACAATTGCTATTCATCACTCTGCAATGCACTTGAAACAATCCAACAAAGTAGCATTAAGAATGAGGACACAGCTAGCGAAAATACCGAATAAGGCTTTAGCTGCACTATTATTAGATTACGAACCAACTTCGTTAAGTTAGGCATTACAGCGTAAGTGTTTGTGTTAATACATACACCGTAAATCGAAGTGATATTGTATAAATTATAATTATATATTTTACGCATCTCTCTATTTAATAAACGTTAGTTTATGTTCCAGAACATTCGGGGATATCCTTACGGGGTTAAATAATTCATTCCCATCACACCATTTGTATATGTACATATATCAGTATTATTAAAAAATCAATCGGTTACACGATTAAAGAATAGGAACAATCTGTGTTTACAATTATATAAAGCATAGAGGCACTGTTTGGTCATGTTTGCTGATTGCAAGAGTTGTTAATTATGTTACTGTATATGTTAATAATGTTAACGGAACGAAAGTAAAAATAGATTAAATTAATGAGAGATCGATTATGAAAGTCAAAAAAATAAAGACATGTATTTTTACAAAATTTATTACGTTGTAGTGCAACAAAATGTTTAACGTTGTACCAGAAATTTAAAACTATAATTGTTCATTCTGCTTTCGATTATAATGTGAAGTTATTACGAACAGAAGTATACGTATACACGGGTAAATAATTTATAATACATAATATACTTATAGTTGCAAGAAATAATTCTCTTAAAAGATTTAAGATACAGTATGTGCGGCTATTCGAAGGGTTTAACATTTTTGAGTAAAAAGACTTTGGTTTCTTAACTTATCGATTCGTTAAATAGAAGTAAATATATAGTTTCGACGTAGTTCTTTTTATGCGCATAGAAATACATCGTAGAAGTTCTAGAAAAAGAAAACGCGTTAAGTACAAGTGTCTAACAACAGTAGCCTTAATTATGCGGTAACGTAGTTTCATGTGCCTCGTACGATGGTAACCATTATACGTGTGTTACTTCATTAGAAAGAGAGAGAGAGAGAAAGTTCGTGTCCAGGTGCATTAAGTTGTAAAAAATTCTTTATCATAAAGTACAATCGAGAAAAAAGAAAGGAAATGCTACCGCAGCCTCTACTAGACACTATTTCTTGCGAAACTAAAGAAATAGATCGTATCTCCGAAGCAATTTACATATAAACAATTTTCAACAACTGCAGAGTTTTATACTTTTTACTTTATGTATGTACTCCGTAAATATCTAACTTGCCGCGTCGAATAATTTATTCTCAAGCATTTTCATCATTTTATGGATATACATATTTGTTAGGTTTTCAGTTTAATCGATATTAATTAACATCTACATATATTGAATATGTTTTATACGTGACACTCTATTCAAATTTCAATGAATTTCTTCGAAACGTTTCTCAACTTTCTCTTGTCGTTCAACATTAGTAAAATGAAATACGAATTGTTGGTCATCGAGAATGTTTTTGATCCAGTAGATAATACACGTGGCACATGTATTCGAAACTATGATTGTGTAAATATTTTGGAAACAATCGTATCACCATTTACACAAGATTTCATCCGACTAGTTTAACACGAGAAAATACAGTTAGGAGCAAAACTGATCACACACACTTTAAATTAGAATAACTTTTTTATAAATGGACCAAACGACTTGAATTTTGTCTGTAAGGCTAGAAGAATTAGTTTAATAAATGATGTCTAAAAAATATGTTGAGAAAATGCATTTGGTCGGAATTACGAAAAACCAATAACGAAAATTGGAAAGATCTGTTTGATCAACTCGTATAAATTATGTACATACGCTCTGAAAATTTCATTGAAATTGGTTAATTGGTCTACGAGTTATAAGCGATCAAAAGTGGTAAAAATCGAAAATCTTGAAAAATTGCAATTTTTACCACTTTTGATCGTTTATAACTCGTAAACCAACTAACCAATTTCAATGAAATTTTCGGAGCGTATATAATTTATTCGCGTTGATCAAACGCATCTTTTAAATTTTCGTTATTAGTCCAGCAAAAAAAGTTGTAAAAATCAATTTTTACTATTGTTTTTCACAATTCCGATCAAATGCATTTTCTCAACATATTTTTTAGACAATATTTAATAAACTAATTCCTCTAGCCGTACAGAGAAATTGAAGTCCTTTGATTCACGTTCATAAAAAAATTATTCTGATTTAAAGTATGTGTGATCAGTTTTGCTCCTAACGGTGTAATCGAGAAACGATAATTAAAACACTCTCTAGTACAATTGATCGGTGCAAGTGTAATCGACAGTTCACGAACATAACATTGAGTTTGCTCGATTTCAAGAACGGTACGCTATGTACTTCTCTTACAATAAATCGTCTCTATCAATTCATAACAACAGCGTTTGTATATACACACATTTACAATTCTCGTACGCGTACATGTATGTATATATACAAATGTATTCTCCGAGATAGAAAAATAGGAGTGTGAAATTGCATTTTCGATTATACATGTTGATAAAACGGGTCCACCGTTCGATGTTCCTACAGTCCTACAGCAATTGGGAGATGTCAAAAGTGTTCTATCGAACAAGTTCAACCCTATTCCCGAATTGTTTCATGACTCGTTCCTGGCCACGAGAGGAACGGTCAATACTCCGTTAAAAGACTCCTCGGTTTTCCTCTCTTTATAAAACAATCGGACGAGTAATTTCTTTCGTTTGCACGCGAGAAAACCGTGGTGCGGTTCCAAAACTGTCAGCAAACTAGTTATACTCTTGTCACGCGACCGCACTTGAAAATCCTGCTTCGAAACAGCTTTTTGCCTTTGATCGGCGAACGATCGTCATCGTTGCGGACCAGCCCAATTACAATTACAAGAAAACATTGATCTTACAAGTTAACGGAAATTTTCAGCCAAGTTTCGCTAGGTGATGGCTTTCATGACGTTGACACCCACCGACTGCTAGGACTCTTTGTCAAGCTTCCTCCAGCCCTCGACCGTGACCAATCTACCCTCGATGCTCGAGCAATCCAGCTCGATGCAGTGAAGTCTCGCACCCCATTCACAATGACTCTGATCATCCTGACGGTAGTATTTGATTTGCAGGCAGGTCGACAGGTAACCGGAACCCAACACCTGCATGATGATCGACAATTCTTCCCGATGACCACGTGAACTCGCTGATATACCCTTCGTGCTGTGGTAGGCGCTGTACGCGCACGCTGTGCCGTCTCGCGCGCGCTCGATCGTTTCTACTGGCTTGCCTCCGATGCTCAGGAACCTGGAACATACGTAAAATTCATGCTGCAAGATTTGATAAATTCTGGTAAGCGATCAGATTTGCCTAGCCTTTTCTGCTAGGTTAATATAATCTTTTTTTAAACTGAATTTTCAATTTTTTGATCGTACTGTGTCGGAGTTGGTGGTGAAACCTTCATGTATTTGTAACATCTATACGTTTTTAAAGGAGCCATGTATAGTAAGAAATATTGAGACATTAGAGAATTTTCTAGTTGATAAATTGACAATCTTCTTGTATCTTCTTATATGTTTATATTTGTATGTATATTGATAGGTAATTATGGTTATATTAAATCTTATATATTAAAATGGATAATAACTAGTTTAACTCTAGGGTATATTTATAAATCATACATTGTCCAAAAGCCTTTCGCCTTGGCAGTGGCTTGCATGTGTTTAGGTATCCATGAAATGATGTTTTCGCAGTATTCTGGAGGAATAGAATACCACTGTTGCTGCACTCTTTGCCACAAATCGTTTATTGTCGTTGGTGGATCATTGTAGTTGTTCGCTAATTTCATCTTTAAATATGCCCAGACATTCTCGATAGGATTTAAGTCTGGCCTTTAAGCAGGCCACGACATCGATTGAAATTGTTGAGACTCTAGCAAATTTTTGACGCTTTTTGCAGAATGCCCCGGGGCGTTATCGTGTTGGATAACAATATCACATTCTTATACCGGCATATTATCAACAACATATCCAATAAATTCTGATCTAATATGTTTTTGTAAGTGAACTGGTTCACCGTACTTTCAATTCGATGCAATGGACTACCCCATATGCCGTAAGGTAACCCCATATCATGACTGAACCACCGCCTTTTCTTGAAAAGTTAAAACTTTGTACTTAATGCTATGTATTTTATTTTTATTCTATTATACATATATGCAAACATTAAATAAAAATACGTTTTTGTTCGCTTTTGCTCCTCACTGTAGTTGCCTTATGAACAAAACAGCCGCCGATAAATGTCTTATAAGTGTTCAGGAAAGTGTGGCCGAGCAAAATGTGAATGGTTAACGCGTTTTACGGTGCAATTAATTTTGAATGAATAAGAAAGTAGCTTTGAGGTATAACTTCGCGGAACCTTCAACAAAACGAATCGCCAATTCAACATTCCGAGCTTCTGGAATTTTCATCATTGAACCATAACAAGCACTCTTCGAAAACGTACGCGAAATGAGAAGCAGAAGAGCGCGGGACAATACGACATTGCTCAACTATTTTATACGGCGACATGAACAGAGGAAAGGGCGAATAATTTTTTTATTAAAAACGAGCTTCCAACGAGTTCTCCATTAAAAGATGGACATTGCGACAAATAAAAAATTTGAAGGTCCATGCAACGGTTAATCGAATTGCTCGGGTCTTTAGTTTCAATTGTAGACAGGCGTCGAAGCAGTTCTGATTTGATCGTAAATCGATAGCGGGCTCGCGACGGTTGGGGACAATACAGAATTGTGATTCCGAATTCATTTGCATCTTCGGGAAGCCAGTATTCAAGATTCAGAACCTCGTTTCAGGCTTCCATTGTGTGGCTCACCTGCCACGTATCATGCCAACCCGTTCCCAATCGTTTACAAAATCGTCGGAATATTTTAACGACTTCGAAATTGTCGAACTTCGATTTTATTCACCGTGTCGCTTCGTTTTATAAACATGGTTTCAATCTGTAGGTACTCTGCTGCATTATTATACAATCAATATCGGAGCGATCCAATTTAATTTCTAATGAATATTTCATTTTATCAGTTACAATTAATGGCGTCATGGCGAGCTCATGTTTAATCGTATAATTTCAGAAAAGAATATAGCTAAATCGCGTGGCGTCGTCGCGTCGGTGCGCAATAAATGGGAAACTTTCATATCGCAATGCTAATGAGGCAAAATTAATTTCGCTTGTGATAATCGCGCCCGCAACTTTAAATATATTCCGCGGTAACAGAAAAATGAACCATGTTCGCCGCTACATGTTCGAGCATTCTAGATCGACCTCTCGATACCGCTAATCTCGCAGATGATTATGGTACACAGCACGCACAAGAAACAGAAAGGAAATTTCGTGCGACGTCTTCTAAAAATATTCCTTTCCCGGAACGCAGGCTTTCTTGATCGAGATTTATCCCCGCCTTGTGCTGTTTTATCCGGAATGAATTTGCAACGAACAATGTTCCGCGCTTATAGAAATGCTGAAGCATGCCCGCTAAATATTAATAGCCTCTGCATAGTAACCGCGATGCACACTGGCTTGATTTCAAGCGTATTTTTAGTATTTTACGGAGCGAAAGAAACGTACGCCAATGAACTCCTCGTCGTATCAATGTCGAACATCATTCACGTGTTTGAAACGAGTGCGATTTCACCAAGAGGAGGGAGAAACAAATAATAAAACACGTTACACGTCCTCATTCTCGAACGCTCTTTCTTACACGCGCAGATACTGCATCGATTAGATTGCAGAACAGAAAGAAAGTTCAAGCTTGTAATTATTTCTTCAAAGTATACTTACAGGCTTCCTGTGGTATCGATTACGAGTGGAAGAACAAAGTTGGAGCATGAAATTATTGCTTTGATATAAACAACTTCTTTCTCTAGTTTCGAGCACTGTGGGATGTATGTCTACCGCGTAGGGTTGAAACGGGGAAAGTAGACCAGACACACTGGAACTTTTCCACTTGAATGGAAATAACCCAGAAGAAGGTGCTGGAATCGGACTAAATCATCGTCGGGAGATTTTTTACATGAAAGTTCGGTTTGGACACGGAACTCGAACGATCTTTGTGAAAGGACCCTCACAAGCGTAGACCAAAGCAGTGACCTAAATTGGGAGACTTCGCTTATCGCGAAGATTGAAGTGTACCAACCTTCGGATCCAGAGACGCAAGCAGGAAGATTCCTGAATCATTGAGATCTTATTGTTAGTATTCAGTTGTAGGTCTAAATGTGAGTTGATCACCAACTTAGAATCTGGATGAAGCAGTTCTCAGTCTCTGTGGGTTCGAACTCCCTAATTTTGGATCTTGCCTCCTCCAGTCCCCGATCATTATAGTCACCGTAGAGACCGTAGCAAATCTCTGATCTCAGTTCAACGCAAGGGATCGAAAGACTTCGCAAACTATAAATTGCTGCGAATGAAATCGCGGAAACCAGGATAAGGTTCACTATGTCGTTCGATAATGCGGAAGACTCATTAAGTGGAACTGCGGCGGGCGCTCCTCCAATTTCGCGGAGCAGGTGCAGATTAAAGGAGAAAGAATGACGACTTAATCACGAATTGTGTTTTACTTTGGGATCGATGGTTGAAAGCTATTGCTTTATTTGAGATTCATTCCGATTCGCCACTTATTCGACGGGTTTTTCCGGCTGATTTATGCGTCCCCTTCCCGATAACGAGCGTATAATTCACCTCGATTTTTCTCCTCGGTTTGATATCTCGCCTGTGAATTTCTATCTCCCTCGACTTCCATCCGATGTATGATAATAGTATGAAGCACCTGAAAAATTCCTTTGGTGGAAGCTTTATCGTATACGTTTGTCCGGGCCAGATGTTTTCTCTCAAGGAATAGGAAATTGCGAAACCATGCGGAAGTGTTCCCGGATAACCCGATAATAAAGCACTTGTCCTAATGGGATATCTATTCGTTTCTGACATCGTTCTTCCGCAGCCGGATCCAAGAGAAATATATTTTCGTTGCGACAGATGTTACGGAAATCCATTTTTCCTTTTCTTTTTTCACGGAGTTTCGAGTAGAATAAAACTTTCGTTGAACGTTCATCAGTTTCGTAACTACAGCGAGATCGTGGGTCGACACGTTGCACCGCAGTCGGGCTATTTGCATCTCGAAGACGGGAAGTTTATCAAATTTTCTATTTGACTTTGCCTTACTCGCTTTTACTCTGAACAAGCGACGACGTATTTCTGTCGCGTACGACTGTGCGGCGACCGTGTTTAGATTTAAATTCTTAAAGACCCGTAAAATAGCAATCCGTTGCCGCATCGCAAGGCGAATCGCGAACAGACGTGGCCCGGGTCAACGCGGCCATTTTCGAGATCGATAGAAAACGAAAAGCTGCACTTTTTAACCATTAAAGAGACGCAAGACCAACCCGCCGCAAATATTCTGCCCATGGGACTGCGAAATCGGGATTTATAGTTTGTTCGAATGGCTGGGTATTATTGAAATCCACTTTTGTTTAGTTGGTCGAACGATATTCTCTTTATCACCTTCCGGTTCTCGTTATTTCGCACGATGTTACTTCGATAGACATTATTAGACTGCGGGTTTTATGCATTTATGACAAAAATGGGTGGGTGTAATGTCAAACAATAAAGAGATTACAAGAATGTAAGAGTATCGATACATTTCTTACAACTTAATAAAACCACTCAAGAGAGAAACAAATTTCTATTTGGTTCCTATTGCATAAAGATCCGCAGTCTAGACACTATAAATTGGCTTTATGATTTACTGAACTGTCAATCTTTATGCAAAATAATGCAACTATTCAATAACAATCTTCGGGAACTCTGCAATGCTTGTTCCACTTCTCCGTCAGTATTCCGGTTTGCTAAAGTGATGGTTCTCTACCTTGGGGGCGAAGTTGCTAAAGAACTTTCTCGCGAGCTTACTGGGCCAGGTATTCCGAGAACAGGTAGTTAATACGACTCCCGTCGAAACGAATTTATAAAATCCCGATAAACCATGCGCAGTTTTGCTGCTTGTAATTGAAATAGCGGTTGCGGTCTGGGTGTCCGGGCGTTCAGGAGTTCGAGCGTACAATCCGAATGGTTCAAGCGTAGACCTTCGAGGACTTTCACTCTGCACGAAACTGTAGAAACTTTAGTTTTTAGACGAACGAATTGCCTAAAAATGTCTCGATCAATCGTAATCTCCGGAACCGTTCGAACGGAATCGCCGAACAGATCCACGGCGATAGAACCAGCTGAAAAGAAGTTCACGGGGAGTAATACCTGAAGGCACAAACTTCGTGATCGATACATTCTATCGTCGTTCGTGAAAAATGTAACGGAGCCCCGGTCGTATCGTAACATCGCCAACAAGGCGATCCCGTTCCTACTTTCTTTGATCTAGCGCGAAACAACGATCCCGATCCTCATCGATCGCCTCCATTCAAGATTTCGTTCGCTTTAAAGAAAGTGGAGCGCGACCAGCGTTTTTCCCATTCAAGGGCTTCGACATGATAACAGAACTCGTTGATGAATTATGCATGGACTTTAAGCATTTATAGTAAACATGAATATGCAGAAAGAAGTCTCGAGCTGGAATTAATGGAATTCTAATTTTCTGTTTAATGCCGTCGATCCTTTAGACTAATTCCTGTAAGGTGCACGCTGATTATGCAAGTTCGTAGATTTTTGTTACAATAATTTTGCATAAAATGTCTACTGTGATACCATTTGTCTTTCTGCAGGTCCTTTGGACCTAAGAACTTGAGTAAAAGGATTCAGGGTCTTTTTTTCAAGGATGCTCTGAGATTTAGAGGATCTATGCTGTATTTAAAACCTATATCCGCAGTTCTACAGCCTTTACATATTCTGATTTGGCTCCTCGGTCCCAAAATATGTATAAATTCCTCAACCAGAATTTTAATTGAAGTGCCCATTGTATTTGAAGCTGCATTGGGACCAAGTGGGTATGTCCTGGGCGAGATTGAGCTAACAAGGCTCCACAGAACGTTGAATTAAAAGGTTGTCTGCTTCCCCTGGCAGCTAAAAGACAGTCCAACGAAAATGCGGTACTTTGAGTCGCACAGGAGCTCGGGCACCACCTTTCTAAATAAGAAATGAAGATATTCCTGGTTGATTTCCAGTGGCAGAGCCTCTCCAGAGTTGACGTACTGATATGAAAGTACATCTAGTACTCTTGCGGTTTGCTAACCAATCTAAAGTTTCGCGTGCAGGTTTATATTTCGCCCGTACCAATCGAACAGATTCCACTTTCTGTGTTCACTCTAATGATCATCGTACCGTGGATTTTATTCTTGATGCATTGTACTGCATCGCCAATATTCCTATTGATCCCGACAAGGTATGTACACAACTTGAAACTTGATCGTTTAATTAAAAATCTGTAACTACATCCATTTCGCTGGAAAATTCAACTTGAGAAATACACTGCGTTTTCTAATCAGTTATCTTATATTTAAAAAAATTCACAATCTACTGACAAGTTTTCATCGTTTTTATTAAGTTTCATCAATTATTTTTTCGAAACTATTTCATACTTTTTAGTGCATCTTTTTAGTGCGTTTTTTCGAAGTCGGTTTAATTTTTTGTGTAAAAGTATCTCATCCGTCGATTGATTCCGAGGGGTTCCACGCTTTTAGCTCCTCATCTTTGATCTTGGTTAGTAACGGTACTGTATTAACAACGAGCTTGACCGCGTCTCTTCTTTTCACAAAAAGTTTTGATCCTTTGTTCCGCGTAACTTTACCGTCCATTCGCTTCATTTAGGATTTTTTGTCTCGTCCTCTGTTCTTTGGGAAGCGTGCAATTTTATGCCTAGGAAGCCTGGACATTGAAAAAGAGCGTTCATTCAGTGTGTTTAAATGCGACTCCTTTCTTTGCGACCTCCGGGACAGAAGCTGTGTATACCGCCAGCCGGAATTTTCTCGAGTTTGCGGGCTTCGATTTAAAGTAGAACCAACGGGTTTTGAACGTTTCACCTCGACGCATTCTTCGAATAAATGGACATGTTGTCGCTCGAAAATTTCTCGAAAATTCTGTCACGGCTCCCCGTGAATTTCGAACATTCGCGACTTTGAAAGTAACAAATAATTTGCATCTCGCATGAATCGAAGTTTCCTGCTGCTTTTACTTGCGCTCTAGGATTGTTTAAATTTCCATAACATTACTGCTTATTCGAAACTTCCGGCGGTGAGGTATTCCGAGAGCTGTGTTCTCATTTATAAGGATTCGATCTTGGACAAGGGCTTCTGTACAATTCAAAATAAAGCAATAGTTATGGATTCTTTTCTTTTACGAAATATTCATTGCAAAAGGAGGAATTTTTGTATGTACATATACAGGGAGGTCCGTTTGTCTGTTTATGTTTAACAGGAGTTCCGATTCGTTTTTCTGCCGCGCAAAATTACAGGGGAAACTGGAGCAATCAGTTTCCCGGTGTCCAGAAATTTCCCCGTGGCCCCGTGTGCAGGGAAAACCAATCTCTCTGTTGCAACGTTCCCCTTGGTACAGTCCAACCATTATGTACAGTACAACATTCTTCCTTGTCGTTCTTGTAGATTATCTCGGCGCACACGTGATTCTCTCCGTTTGTACGTGGGTGTTTTATGAACCGCACGGCAGGATTCGTACGAGCAATATGTGCATCCAGCAGGTGCGCGGTGCTCTAATGATTATTGCCATTGAGGTCATAAGCCGTCCGCACACAATAAGCGGAGAGATTCATTTGCGCACTGTGTACATTTCATCTTCGCCTGCTATCTGCCGAAAACCGCAAACGCTGACAAAAGCTAAGATATAACGGGAGCGTGCTAATTATTTCCTCTCGAAAAAACACAAACGAATTTGTAAAACCTAGTAAAGGAAACACGTCTTCAATTTCAACATGATTCTTCGAATCTCGAATATTTAATTGGAAGTGAATAAAATTTCTTTTCTGTTTAAAACGAGTCCAAACACGATGCAATTTCGATCATGTTCGCTCGTTTCATTCACGGTATTGTGGAGCCTCTATTTAACTAAACAGTTCAATTTAAAGCGATCCAGCAAGTAAAGATTTAATCCAGCTGTGTAGCTAGAACAAACACTCGTATTTTAGTTCGGATAATAGAGGTTCTGCTAAACCAAATTTTCATTTTGAACTGCAAAGCGCGACAAACGTGTTGCCGCAGCTTTCATAAAATAATAATTGAAAGTAAAGATGTTTTATCACTTTAGTTGGTATATTAGCTACCAGAAGGAGCGCATTATAAGGCAGATTTGCGAATTTCTATAGAAGAAAAGCATCATTTATTATGGAAGTTACATTTGAGGATTCAGGCCCGACGAAGGGGAAGCGCCCGCGATTATGAGGAGCCAGCCGCCCGTAATACGAAAAGAGCCGTTCCCGACGGAGTCATTTGCGAACTTATATTTTTAGTCCGCGCTTTCTTTCCACGCGCGAACTGCACACGAAGAAAGAGATAGTCGGCATTGAGAGGCGCGAGATCAAAGAGAGGCCTTCGGAAAATGCTCGCAGAGCAGCGCGGACGTGGATGAACCTCTATTCCGAAAGTATGACTTTCCGGTTGTGCACTAGTACTCTACGATTATCAATCAATTTCAAATAATCTCTCTTTTTTAGCAATGATTTTTAGCAATGACGAACGCAATTTTGTACCTAATGTGTTCTATCTAGAAATTTCATGTTTCTTGATTGTATCACAGCAAAAATAAGATATTATGGTCATTCACGCTTTTCATTTACAAGATTTTTGTCTTGATTTTGATGAAAATATTCCCCGGGTTTTCCCGCGGTTGAAGTGCTCACGAAAAGGGGTTTCGGTGTAACCAAGGAAACACAGCGTTAATCGAACTTCTTAGCCGACAGTCACACTTCGGCCAGGCGATGCGGTGTGCTAACAAAGGCCCCGAAAACCGCTGACACGTATCTTGATAAATAGAACGGTTCCTCTATGTAAACGCTTCGAGGGTTGCACTTTCTGCGAAGTCCACTAAATTGCATGTTTTATTAAACCCCTGCGTAGAACTGGCGGAGTTATTCTTGGAACCATGCGTCGCTTCTGGCGACTAATCAACTGCCCTAATTGGGTCAGTACAAACCCGCATCTAATTCCAATGTCTACAAAATCGATTCATCAAGTTAAATTGCAATCTGGAAGAGTATTATGTCAACCAAGTTTCCAGTTCTGCGTCCCAGAAATATAAAGACTCCAAAACACTGTAAACTATTTACCGTAGCGCCGCCGGATATTTAGTAGCTCTGTTCACATCATGCGAGTGCGAATCAACGTGGATATTTCCCTTTGATGCGCCGACGAACGGTGGACCACAGACTCTGTGTTTATGGTTGAGCATGTGTACGCACGTTGAATAAATGTTTCGTTTTAATTTTTCGAATTTTCCGAGACTGCAAACATGAAATTTAATCGTGTCCATTCCCCTAGATTAATACCAGAGTTGGGCATTAATCGATTAAAATTTTAATCATGATTGATTGATTAATGTGTATGATTAAATTTTTGCCCAACTCTGATTATTACGTACTTGTCATTTTCCTCGTTATTTAGGACTCCGACACGTGGTCTAGTTCTGCAAGCAAAATATTCTTACAACCTCGTCGGCAAATGGTTAGCCGCGCGTTCTCCACTCGTTTTAAAACGAACGCCTTATCAGAAGCGTTCGTTTCGATCTCTCAAGTCGTGTCGGCCGTTGTTACGGCTTTATCGAGCGAGTCGGCTATGCCCGTGGAGATTTCTCCGTTCATTAGTCGCGTTCAAATCTGCGGTCGAAGTCCGCAACGAACTAAAACAGCAACCGCGAGGAAAAAAGAAAAAGGATGAAGAAGGCTCGCCGACAAATCCACTCCGGGCAAATCCGTTGCAGATAGAACTATACCTACGTGGCACAGAATGCATTGTGTGTGCCTCCCGATAGAACTCTAATCGCAGTTAAGTCCGAAAGGGTTCGGAAATTCCGGTATCGGTGTGTTTGAAAAATCGCTAAATCCTCGACTGGTCAGCTAAACTGACTGCTGTATAACTATACAGGCTTAATCCTTTGGCAAAGAACACTCGTTGCTACCGTTTTGCACGTCAAAGAGCGAAAATGGCAATCCATTCGAAAAATCCGAAATCGTTAACTGTTTTTCTTGTTGCAAATACGTATTGGATTGGCCTCGATGTTTTGCCATTTTTATCGTACTACCACTGGCAGAGAATATTCGAAATATTCTTTCGAATCGAGTAGAAAGTATTCGTACACCTTCTAAAAACGAATAAATTTTTCGAAATTGGACTCAGCAGCTTCAGTTTTCTTGAGTAAACTTTACTGGTGAACTAACCCTTCTAACGTCTGAAAAGAAACTCAAGCTGTTGGGTCCAATTTTGAAAAAGTAATTCGCTTTTTTAATGTGTATGAATAGCTTGTACACCGACTGTATGTCGTTACTGCGAATATTTTTCACGTTGAAATTTTTATTTCTTTATGCAATTACGGCTCTTGAAAATTTTCAAAAGATGCTGGGATATATTAGATGATTGCACAAGTTCGTGCTCGATTTGAAAATAAAATGCAATGGTTAAATTTTAAAGATTTGGTTAAAGATTCGGTTAAATTTAAAAATTAAAAGATGGTTGTACAATTGATTAATAAAGTTGTATTCTTTAAAATTTAACCATTGAATTCTATTTTCAAATCGGGCACACGAACTTATTTTTATGTATTTCATTTGATACGAGTTTATTCAAATTCGTCTACAAAAATTGCACGAACATCGGCAGTCTAGTAATTACAATGATGGTTGGGATAATTTTTTCGGCGGTGTAATTGCATGAAACGCGATAAGAAACGGAAGCCCCGAGCGCTGATTGGACTTCTTCAGAGCAATTTTTCCGCTGGAAAAAGTACTTTGTTGTTTGGCCCGATGGGCTCCTTTGCATCTCCACGAAGTTTCATTAAATCGGGGAACTTCCGAGCCGCTTCCCTTGGAAGTCTTCGAAATTATATCCGGGTCCAAAATTAAGCCCGCGTTAAAGATGCTCGTTAGAGTGAGGAACGCGGTTATGAAGGAGACGGTTCGCGGAATATTTTCGGCGGAGACCTCATGGGAGTCTGTACGAGGATCACTTTCGAGCACCGACGAGAACACTATATCGCTCGTGAACTTTGTTACCCGGTCCTGTTTTCAACAAATTATTCCCACGGATTTTGTCTGCTCTCCACTGGTAATATCATACTTCGCTGCACGCGTTTATTACTGTTCTTTGGGGAAAAGTAGTTCGCGAGAGGAACTTCATTTGAGTAATTAGAATTATTCGTGAAAAACATTGTTACTACAGACAGCACATTCTCTGGTAAGAGAGTGCGCGTGGCTTGATTTGCCCGAATCAGTATTACAACGCTATTACGCTTAATACGTTTCGATTTCGGAACAGTTGTAAAGTGGCTCGGCACTTTTAAAGCTGATGTTCCAGTTATGAAAAATAGAAATTTTTCCCATGCACTTCACTAACGGAAAGCGAGGGGATAGAGCGTGTCTTTACACGAGCCTACTTTCCCATGCATCAACTTTATAAATGTATAATGGTCCACTTTGCCGACTCCTGCATGACATAGTTACGTTGAAAAAACTGGCCTACTTAATTCAGTTCTTTCATACGCGTTATCCAAACAATCCTTTCTTTCCACGATTCTCCTTTGCCCTCATCTCGCATGATTTCATTAAACGCCGCTACTATTTCTCTACGTTATACAGTCAAACCTGTTTTTCTGCGGTAGATAGGGACCGCAGGAAAAGAAACCGCACAAAAAAATATTCACAAACTTGATAAGTTGCTATAACAAATAATTTTTCACAACATATTATAAAAAATCTTTTTTCATGCGGTTGTAATTAAACAGAGACTCTCAAGTACTTTGTTGAACACCATTTTTAATAACAGGTGCTGTTTTTCGAGCGAAATGAGAATTTGTCGTTACAAGGTTTCACAACGTCGTTCGTTAAATAAATGATCAGCTGCAGAAGTGCTGCGTCATTCTTTTTAATTATTTAGTATACGCTAACCAGGAAATTATCCAACGTCTGCTTCGACGAGACATTCGACACTATAAAAGCTCGGGCATAATACACAGGGTGTTGCGAAGATATAGAACATTTTTGCAGTATCGATTCAACACATTAAAATGATGAGAAAAGTACGGATACGTACATACATGTCCGATAACGCTTAACTCTTTAGTTATATGCTGCTTTGTCTTGTTTCAAATAGCCAATAAAAAGTAGGACAAGCAGTGAGCTCTTCACAGAGAGAGAGAGAGAGAAGATTAAAGCAAAAATACTTTCCTCCTGTAAAGTCTGGAATAGAAAATTCCGAACCTACAATTCCCCAGCATCATTAAATTATTAATTTGAAACTTTGACGATTTTCAATCCACTAAATAGTTAAGTATCAAGTGCTGATACCGTATTCGGGTTTAGTACCAGAGTTTTCCATTTTGGTGTCCTGTCATTTTATCTCGGAAGGTAAATTTTTTAGAAGCGCGAACCAGTAGATGTAGATTTAATATTCGGAAATTTTTAATTTCGCGGAGCTGTAATCGTAAATGTTGAAATTTTAGGGAGCCAGGAAATTTCCGTGGAAAGTCTCCTCGCTTTAAACCGTGGTATTGTGGACACCGCGATGCGTATCGCATCTCCCGAAAGCTTTTTCAATTTCCTATATTCTTTAAATTATGCGCGGCATGATGCCCGAGAATATTTTCTCATCTCCGGAATTGAATTCATCTGACGGAATTCTTCGACAACGGTGTTCCACAATTGCTTCATGCCGCGCGAGCCCTCAACACTCGCGGCATGCAAATTATTTTCACGTAGTGGGCAAGTGTCGTTTTACATTTTTTACAGTGTGTGCTGCTTTTACGTCGGGGGCTTCAAAGTTCGTAAAATGTTGAAATACCAAACCGTACAGAGTTTAATCAAGAAGTAAAAGCTTCGTTAAATTTATATCAGGCTGCGGATCTTTATGCATTTAAACTCGGGAATATATTTACATTAATGAAAACAATTAGCGCTTTTATCTTATTTCTGTCAGAAGAATTCTTGTAGATAATGAAAAAAGTATTTCTCTTATTTTGATTGCCATAAAATGAGAATGGTAATTTTCCCTTGTTAAAAACCATCCCAGCAAACAAAGACATTGGAAATGAGGAATATCGTAGTAGATCCTCGTGGGGTAAAATGTTCCTGTTGAAATACCAAACCGTACAGAGTTTAATCAAGAAGTAAAAGCTTCGTTAAAATATCAGGCTGCGGATCTTTATGCATTTAAACTCGGTATAGTATTTACATTAATGAAAACAATTAGTGCCTTTATCTTATTTCTGTCGGAAGCACTCTTATAGATCATGAAAAAAATATTTCTCTTACCTTGATTGTCATAAAATGAGAATGGTAATTTTCCCTTTTTAAAAAACGTCCCAGCAAACAAAGACATTGGACATGAGGAATATCATACGTCCTCGTGCGGTGGTTAAATATGTAGTGGTAGTGATAAATCGTTTATGGTTGTATAAGGGGCTCCTCTGGAGTACCGAATTTAAATTTATCCCATGCAGAGAGCGGCTTTATTCAGCCGCAGAAAGTAGTTGAACAGGCGCCTGTGCAGATAACGTCCGGAAGCTTTCGTAAATAAGCTTCCCGGACGTACCCTTTCGTTACCAGCGCTTTTACAGTGGCTCCGCTTGATTTTTATTGACGTCAGTCACGAGCCGTCAACGAATATCGAGACTCTAGCCGGTTTTTGGCAGGATCGATACGTTTTGTCGGCGCACGTGGAATAATATTATCCGGACGCAGAAATAGAATATTCCCGGACGCCATTAGTAACCGGATTCGACCGATTACAATGATTGCACAATATTTGCCTTCCCAATCACTTCGTCGAAAGCTAAATTTATCGGGGATTGGAATTGGCTAATTTACATTAAAAATTGCGAAATAATCACATTGAAATTTCGATCATTTGCTTGCCTTAGATTGTTTTCCTAAAAAAGATGAAATCCACGTCCCAGTCAGAGCTGAATAAAAGGAACGGAGGAGAGAATGAAGCGTACAATTTCTTTTTCGCGAAGGGGGATTAAAATGTTAAGAAATTTGCTATAATTAAAACGCACAGGCGAGGTACGTGTGCATAAAGTGCATCGCGTGATTCAGACGAATCAAGTCCCCGCTATATAGGTCAGTTAAAATTCTACGTGATTTCGCGAGGGTAACGAGGACGAAATTCACGCCGAATAAAAATAATCGATAGGATTCTCATTGTTGTGTTCGTAAGGTCGGCGCGTTTGTTGTTAGTCACGCGCCCGGGGATGGTTAATTTATTCCCGCGTTCAGGAAGAGCAGCAAGGACGCTCGATGAAATTTGATGTTCGACTATATAATTCGGCACGAAACAGAGAAGATGAAGCGGTTTTCAAAAATAGTAACGTTGCATCGGGGATGCCAATTTCGCATTGATCGGACAGGTAACTGGCAAAATAATTTGCGGGAACGAACATGGTGGTTTAAATCTTAGCCGGCGCTGGGCTAGGAACACTTAGGCTTGAACACTTTCCTGCATCGAGACATCATGGCGTAAGTAAGAAAAAATATTTTAATAACGATTATATTAAAATTCACTAAACTGGAGAAAATAATTTTTGTCCTGGTTCTCCATGAAATACCGAATCCAGTTAAACGATTAATTATATTTCTCCCCGAAATTTTAAGCAATTAGTTAACGCAATGCAATGTTTAGGAAAACATTTAGTGTTCCTGAAGAAAATCAATGTTTTATTGAAAATATTTACTACATTAAATGTGATTCTTTTTTGTCAACCGTCAAGCCAGCTTTAACTGTGAATCGCAAGAGCGGTCGCGTCCTCGGAAAAAGTTAGTGTGCTCGTAGTTTACCTACGCGAATTACGACGCAATTATTAACCATTACCGGCGCGCGGCGCGTATATTTTCACACAGCGTGTAGCAATTACCGTCAAGTCGAGTAATTCTCGTTTGAATTCCTGTTGCGAGCGCCGGCTGATTTTCAACCGCCGGCTCGGAACGTCAGTCGATACTTCAGTCGGCCGTGTACGATCACGTTCGTCTTCCGACGTGCCTATTATCCCGTAACGACATCTTTTCACCGTGAAAACACGATACATCATGCTAGGATAGCAATTATTTCGACCGTGCCTCGCGTCGATCATCTTCGACCCAGCTGTCGACGTCGCTCACACAATATGTATTCCCCTCCAGACCGATTCCATTCGGAACTTCTTAAATTCTGAATTGCACGGAACCTTCTCTCTGGATAATCGAATACCTGCCGCAATACCCGACGGAATTCACGCCTCGACAATCTGATAATATTCGAAATGCTGTTTCCGTACCTTGCTATTGATAACATAATTAATCCTTCGCAAATCCTCGGGCACAGGAAGCTTATCTGAAAGGATTTTAATGACTGTATCGTGTTTAACATGGCCTCTGCGATCAACAATTTTAAGGTGGTTTGCGTTTATAAATTGCTTTGATCATGCATGCACCAAGCTATTCAAATTAAAAATAATTCTACGTAGTATAAGCATCAATTTTCTTGTGCTTCTCTAGTAGTAGATATAAACATTTTTTTATATTCTATAATAATACTCGCAACGAAAAGATTCTCTAATAAATAATGACAGTTATGCAAGAAATTATACAGGGAAGCATTAATAAAATTTCGAACGCTGTGGAAACAGCTGACAAGGACAGATGAAACATCCTGGTTTTATGCAAATCGAAGAAACACAAAATGTGCGGGAAGTTTGCGTAATTCTGAAAGCCAGCGAATGGTAATCAGAATGGAAATTCCATTGGAAATGACACCGCGCGGCTCGCTCTCCGCGGGTTAAACGAATGAAAATCGTAATCGATTCGTAAGTTTTGCAGTTCAAGGCGATGCATATTGCGGGTACGTGGCAACACCTGGTCTACTCTCACCTTTCGTGTCTACATTTCATCGTGTGCCCCCGTTTAAACGTTCTGGAGCTCGCCCCCGCGCCTTTTGTTTTCACCACGCCGAAACCCAATTTACCCCCGGGGTGACGTGTTACGCTGGCTGGTTTCTAATTGCGAACGATTTTTCACCTGGCCAGACAATCGGAGCCCCCTTCGCCTACACGTGTGCGCATTTCCGGTTTCCGTCGTGTTTCGCGCCCATCTGATATTACCTGCCGCGATTTTTCAAACATCATCTTCGCCGGAGTCTCGAAACGTTGGGGGAAAAGGGGGGAGAGGATTTTCCTTGCAACTGCCCGATGGCGCAACGTCGAGCTGCACAAAATAAATCATTTGCGCAGAAAATCGTTAGAGACTCTCTTCTAGTTCAAGAGCGAAAAAAGAGGGTATCCCTTGCAACTGTCCGACGTCGAGGTGTGTTGTAGCCTCTCCTTATACAAACAAAAAAGTTGTATGCAGAATCGTTGAAATAAAAACCTCTCAACGATTACTGGGAAATTAATTTTTTAAAAGTCACCCTCAATAACGTCATTTGATACTTTCATTTAAGATTATAATGTGAAAGAAACTTTCCCTTTATATGCTTTCTTTTGGTACAGCACAATTAGTAAAAATCCTATTAATAGGCTTTCGGTAGCCTACCGAAAGTATTAGTAATCCTGTATTGTACTGCACGTCGCTTTCACATGTGTATATCAAGACATTGCTGTATTTCTTTCACCGCGAACGTTTCCAGCGCAGCGGGAGCGTTTAGGCAAACATTCTATCCTCAACAGACCTGTTCCGTGGAGCAACCTAATCTATTACCCGCTGACGTGCTCGCTACACTCTGACGGATACGTTTTTGAAATCGTCTTCATCGATATTCTACGGTGAATTTAGGTCTGAGAAAATAGAGGCTCGTGAGTGACGGGCTCAATTTTAAAACTGGAGGTCTTGAAATAAGCTTGTACGCTTTCAACAGGGTAAATCTTCATACATATAGCCATGGCTTACTTTAAATTATGATTGACTTATCGTTTTCTTGTAGATGCTACAATTTTATAAAGAAACACTCCTGATTGACAGAGAGACGTTTTCAAAATTGGAAATTATAAGATCCTCTTGTAGATTTTTAACAGGGTAAATTTTTATACAGGTTGAAATTATATTGAAACTGGCTTAACACTTTTATAGATAGTATAATTTTATAGATGAAGACTCCCGATTGACAAAGAGACGTTCTCAAAATTGGAAATTATTAAATCTGCTTGTGGATTTTCACCGAGGTAAAGTTTTGTATGGACACGTTACAGCTTAATTTTAATTGGACTACCATTTTCATAGGTACCGCAATCACATGAATATTTATACAGAGTACACTTGCGTAAAGCCAATTCAACAGAATCCGATAAAATGGAGCTCTCGGTGCAGTTATGTTAACTTAATTAACGTTCCTGTTTCGATATTTGCATAATAAGGTCCTCGACTTACAATTAGTAAAGCCAGGTACAAGTACTTTTGATACTCCAAGATTCATTATGAAGAACAGTGAGCTTCCTCGACAGTTACTTTCTGTTTAAAAGAAAAAGAAAACAATAACTTTGAAGTAATTAATTTATTAAACAGAACACAGTGGAATAATATACGGAAATTTTCTTCTAGATCGGAAAAGAAGTCGTAGCACAGGAGATAAATCAGAGCCAAACGCCGCTGACTACTTCAGCGTTCAAAGTGTCTACAGTTTAAAATTCAAATTCAAGTAGATGATTAATGCATTAACCGCTAAACTAATATCCATAAAATTGCCACAGGGCTCTGGGGAACTCTTTTCAGCGAATCGATAACTTGTGGCGGAAGCGAAATTCGCCATAGTACTTTGTTGTTTTAGGATCGCGTCGACATTCATGATCCCGGAACAGGTTTATTTCGCTTAATACTCCACGGTGTCGATTCTCCTATGATTAATACATTCGTATACAGTCGGGTAAATCTCCATTTATACTTGGCTTAGTAATTATGATCCATTCCGCAAACTGTAGGAACCTGGAACGACTTTCCACCGTCTGTTTCATTAATAAATGGCACAATTAATTATTCCATGGCGCCATTCTCACTCCTCATCACAGCCACTGGCGCCAGTAAGAATTGTGACCGGTTACTGTTCTGCTCGTAAAAAGGATGAGCCGAGGATTAATGGCTCAATTTGTTTAAAACCGTCGGATATTTGCCATTAAAAAATTCATTCGCAGAGCGTGAAACAATTAAGTGAATTTATTAGGTTTACAAATTAATTCGTAGCCGTCTCTTCGCGAATTTATTGATTAATTATTTATACACGAATGAAATACAATCTACTCCCCAAAATAATTTCAATAAATTTGAAGAAATGCCTGAAGAAATAAAATCTCATTTAGCTTAAATTGCCTACTATCTCAACCGAGTTAAAAACCTTGCAAGCATCGTGTGCTATTACCGAAAGAGGTTGGGGTTTGTTTCTAACACGACTCGCCCGGAATGACTATAATTGTTTCAAGCGGCGCGTAAACGAAAGAAGCGGGAGCACAATATTTTTTGCGTCGCGGTGGAATGAATCTTGCCCGGGCGGAGGATTAAAAAAACTTTGCTCGAAGAGAGAAAGAGTGGCAGAGAGGTGGAAAAACGTCGACCCAATTACTCGAGGGCTATCATTTTTATATTCCTCCCTGGGCGTTTATGGCGACCGATTAAGGGCTAAGTCGCCTCGTGCCAAACGATCGCCTAACCGGAGAGACCGGCGCGGCGGAGCAGACCGAAACGAGCGTTTAACGTGCACGCGTTCATCATCTCGGTGGTTATTTCCTGTATTACGGCCAACAAACGGCTATTAGTATTCCTCCGCGGCGACACCTTATAATTCTCGATTCGCGAAAGGATATCATCCGTGGACCTCGGACTTATATCGTCGAACCTCTTAGACCGTGAACTGAGCGTTCATGCCGTTTAGAACGCTTCGACGCCAGCCCGTTCGACAGCTGGGAAAACAATTCCGCTGTTTCTTCGTCGTTACGATGCGATAAATTCGGATTAATCGCCTCGAGGACATTATTCCTGTTCGGTCAGCGACGATTCGCGACTCTTCAACCGGCATTATCCTCGGATCGAGGATCCTCATATATTCCTTTCAACTTGAAATCATAATCACTGTCAGAGTTGTGCTAATTCAAATACATTGTAATTGAATTACATTGTATTTTATATACACGGTATTTGAATCACATTGTAATTGCATTACATCATTCAAAACATTCGCTTCATTTAATTGCTAATTACGCGAATCATGAGCGTAATCGAACTACAATGTAATCGAAATAAAATATACAGCGACTCCCACAAATATTCGGGCACTCTTAAAAAAGTGATAACTTTTTTAATATTGGACTATACGATTCAAACTTTTTTTGGGAAGCTAGAGCAATTAGTTTACTACAGGATGCGAAAAGAAATTTTTTCAAAAATTGCAATTGATCGGAATTGTAGAAAAAATTCTATAAGTTGCCGTTAACTAGCTAACCGCATATTCGACGTTTCTGCTACCTATTCTCGTCTCCGAGTGTTTGTTCATTTCACGAACAATTTTCAACGAACGCCTCGCTAGCATTGACATTTGAAAATCAAGGGAGCAACTCCGCCATATCTCGATTCGTGCAAGTTTCATGCATAGAAATTGCGATTGATCAGCAGGAACGAATTCATCGCTCGCCGTAGCGTTTTACTATCCCCAAACGATCGCTTCCCGCAGCCATAAAACAAGTTACGTTTTATAAAACGGGAACGATCGCACTTTATACGTCTTACAGTTATATTGAAGCATCCTGCTACTGGCGCAGATGAAAGGTTGACCTTCGTAGATAGCTTGTCGATCGAAAACACGTGAAAAGGTTGGCGGAATCCGTCAAATATTCGAAAGAAGTCCTTCGAATATTCGGAAAAAGACTAATTCTTTAAAAGTAACTGCAGCTTACAAAATCGAAAATTAACGAAGTCGTTTTTGAATAAATTAGTCTTCGAAGTTTTTGTTTTGTGAATAAATTATCTTCGAAGTAGTTGATCAAGCCACAAGGAGAAGATAACCTGTACCTGTAAAAATTTAGGTCAGCACTACAGGTTTCATTTTTGTTTTAGAGCTTCCGTCGTAGAGAAAATCGAATTCGAATATTCGATGGAAACATGTGCTGCCGAATAGTGGTCGGCCAGCATATGTCTGTTCATAAATTCCACTTTTACTGATTGTGAGCTCGAATACATGTTTGTATGATATTCAGAGCTGTGCATAAATGTTGTTCTATATTTTCTGCTGAATATCGCACTGCATAAAGCGAGTAAAATTGAACTTATATTTAAACAACAGATTACTGCAGTTAAATTCCGGTGTAATTATAATTTCATTTCGATGCAGACAATATTACGTCAATGTTATGAAACGGTCTGCGGCTTGTTCATGTTCATTATTCGCGAACGGGTATTGTATTCCAATATCCAATCACGTAACAGAATACACCGCTTTTATAATGGGGTTTCTAATAATCGAATACGAAATATTAAAATTGTGGAAGAAAGACATTCTACAAAACAAAATACCTCGAAATGCTTCCAACGATTTAGATGACTGCAACAGCATCCGCATTGCAACGCAATACTTTGTAGCTTTCGACAATATGAAAAATATTCTTCTAACAATCTGAACAATTGACACTAAACCTACCGAGCACTAAAAGCGACTAAAATGTCTTAGTTTTACAAAAATTACAAGGCTCTATTTATTTAGAGTCTGTGCCATTTTTATTATAGCATGTGCCCGAGTAAATAAATCTATCGAATCAATTTTTATGTAACCAACTTCATAGTTACAATAATTGTGAAATGAAAAATATGGCAGTGGTAGGTTTAGTGTTAAATAAATTGTACTTGTCTCTAACAATTCCAGTGATAGTGAAAAATCGGGTTTCCACCCGATAAGGACTTGATTCGATTATCCAGATCATCAAACAGAGACTAATCCATCGATTCTCGCAATTGTCGTTTAGGCGTTCAACAGGAAAAGTGATTGTTGACCTGCACTTAGATCAACAAGCTTTTCATTTCCCTACATTTCAACGATACCGTGTATTTCTTCACTAACTAAGCTGCAAACGTTCTAAATTTAAGATCGTTATTGCTGCATCCAGCTCATGCTATTAAAGCGAAAGGTCTGATTGCTTCGGAAGCATCAAACAGGAAACTGCATAATCAAATTTAGTTACTGTCACGAGGCTTTCAAGAAAATCGACGCCGAACATGTCCCTGAGATTTGCGTGCATTCGGCGCTATAATAAACAGAAACGATAAGCTGTGGGCAAACTTATTAGCGGATTACTATTCAGCAGCACGCACACCTGACAGATTTACGAATTCAATTACATTAACACTTTTGAATTCACTTTTAAATAAACTGCTGCGATTTTATCGCGGTTATCGGGGCTCGATGTTGAGCACAATCAATGTTGGTTAAACTAATATTTCAGATAGTAAGTACACTATTTCATTTTATATTGTATGCGTACTGGTGATAGCGAAAATTATTCTTTTATAATTTATGGTATATTTATTATCTTAGTGTCGTCCCAGTATCTTTTTTCTTGTGCAAAGGGTTAAATATTGAATATTGACATAGGGATACAAACGAGGCATACTAACATCTTTTTAACAGTCGTAGAAGCTCAAAGATCGAGTTCAATTTTCTGGTAAAAATTTAGCGATGCCCAAGTTTAAATCAATAAATAAAACGGGTCAAATGTCGGATAAAATGAGAGATATTGACATACGGGTCAAAACGAGTACAGAACATTTGACAATTTTTTATTGCCGTTTAAAGTTATTGGTAGGACATCGGTTAAATTGCATAATTTTCTTGAGCCTTTCGAATTTGTTTCCATGACTTTTTTCTGGTAACTACATAAATCCCATGCTACAGAGCTCAATTAACGTATAAACTCAAATTTTTCGAAACTGTAACATGCAGCGTTTTTCCTGGCAACCACAGAATTTAGCGATGCCATAATTTCGAGGAACGGCGTATTGTCGGAACGATGATATCTTCTGCGCGATCGAGCACAGCGTCAGTGAGTTAAACAGATGATTTCGTGGGCATCGAATGCGCAACGTCGAAACGGGCGCGTTTATCAGCGATCGCCGGCGAACAGAACGAAACACGAACTCACGATATTTGGGATCGACCCTAAACGAAGGTGCACGGACACATGCATCATTCCGTTTCCAAGCTATGATTCATGTCCTTCAACCTGCGCTCGAAACGGGCGCAATCTTTTTCGCGTGTTACGTGCTTCAGCCGCGGGTTGCACACAGAAAACTTGGTAAAAAGGATGCTCTGTGCGTCGGTGGTTGTTCTGTGCGTTCACTTCTTTGTCCCATCTTCGAAAAAGTCGGGGAACAAAAGATATTATCCTCTTTGCGCAGCTACGACGTGCATGCTTTTCGAACAGAGACAGCTATACAGTTTCCCTTGAACAATAAATATCGAACGTCTACTATTTTGCCAAAAACACCGATTCACTCCAAAAAATATTTTGTGTTTCCTATTTCGGTTCTTGTTGTTTTATGTTGTCCGAACTGCCAGGTCAACATTTATCAGTATGTCTGTACTGGAAGTGTTATCACTAGACTGCGGATCTTCATGCAAAATAAAAATTGTCTTCGTAAATTGTACAACATAGGAGCCACATAGAAATGTAATTTGTTCTCTAATGATATTAATCAGCTGAAACGAGAACATTTTTAAATCCTTTTAATCTGTCCATTGCTTTAAATTGCACACACTCATTTTTTCCATAAATGCATAAAATCCGCAGTCCAGTTATCATGTTGTCTATGCATAACACTATTTTTTATATTTATATTTGTATATTTGATATTGTCATATTTCCAGATTTTTCTAGAATTTATCTACATTCTAAAAATTGTATTTGGTTCTGCGCGAGTTTTATGGAGTTACTTTCTTAGACCTTCAAGATTCAAGGAAAATGTAAGAAAGTTGTTAGTAATGCAGATTTTATGGTTACTCGGCGTTGAGTTGACTATAAAAGTGATCTACGGCGGTAGCAAGATTAAAATAATTGCTTGATGGAAGATTCGTGTAATAAATCGAGTCACGAAGGATCTGATAGAGAAAAAGGATGTTAGGGGCTATCGAGTAGGCCTCGGGTAACATGTCTGCTCAGTGATTACCCTTTCTACTTACTGCAGCCTTGCATGCAGCACATTGCATTTAGATTCAAAGTTGATTCTCTAAAAATTGAAAGCTTGCGCATCCAAATAAAGAATGTTCCGTGTTTCCTATTAAATATTTATTTATAAGAATTTCTCCTTTTTGAATATTGCGTCAGGTCGAAGACCAAATGAAACTGCAGTGAGCAGAATGTGCAAGGCGAAACGCAATGATTCTACATGAAACCGTTGGCCGAAACTTTTCGACAAAATCACGAATTTCTCTGTCGCACGTGCATCCATGCTTGCAACAACCAGAAATGGCAATTAATGACCAGACACACGTCATCCAAGTCCAATTAAATGACACGCGTGGCCGGCTAAAAATTCGAACTCTTTCGAAAACGGGGCAATCTACGAACAATAGTTATTTGAAATACGAAATTGACTTTTTCAGTCGTGAAATTGGGGCTCTTTGACTGTTTTTTTTTACGTGACTACAACCTTGTAATATAACGCGTAACCATTATTCTAACACCCCCACACGTTCTTCTCGTAAATCCTTAATGATCTCTCCTTGATCTTGATCTGTGTCGTAGAATACATTTCTTGAAATTGTGGAGTTACAAACGGAGTACAATTTGTTGATTTAACGTAATTTGATGAAGTATTGCTCTTGTATCTTTCTGCGACTCTTCTAAGGAGCTTACGAAGGTTAAAGAAATTCCAAGAGTACAAAGCGTCTCACAGGAAACTAAAGAGAACAATTGTTATGAAACACAATTAGTTCATCTAATCGAAATCGCGAATGTCGTGCAAAATTGAAAGCGTTTTATCTCCCGAGGGGAAAGAATGTGAAATTATATGGGAAACACAGTTTGTCGATTTAAAATTCCGAATGAAATTTGATAAAATAACTATCCTAAACTACCTAAAGAGCGTAGGAGGATTGCAGAAGTTTCAAACGCGCAAACGGTTTCGCAACAGAAGGAAACAAAAGCACAATTCTCCGTAAATACCGGAAGGATTAGTCACAGAAACACGAACTACTTTACAAGAAAGGGAGAACGATTATTGTATTATGCTATTCACTGTACCCACTCCAACAGTTGCGGCGGTTTGAAGCTGATGTCCAGCCGATAGGTCGCCTCGCAGCTCAGCTTGACGGTTTTCAGTTGGCGAAATCTCGCGGAGGTTTCCATCTTGCAGTAAACTGGACCCGCATCCGGTTCCCTTCGAAGGGATAAGGTCACTCGAAAATGTTCATCAGCACCCATCTAGCCCCATAATCGAACTTGAAGTAGCGAAACCAAAATGAAAAGTAACGCGAGGAATTTCTTCGCCGGCGAGGATCCGCAGGTCTGTCAACTGCTCGATCGACCGTGAATCGATGCTTGGCAGGGTGATTTCTTTCTTCAAACGGTCACGATTACCAACAAATAATTGTAGCACACTGGATGGAGACATGAAACGAACGAACGATCCGTTGCAACGTGCGCCACGGGCGTCGCGGCGCTTACTGAACCACGTCGTCGTGCATGTAACGCGATTCCGGCACGCGACGGCGGCTTTGATTTTGCTGGTGTTTCGCTCCTCGACCCCACCGACCCCTCTTCGAGCCCCTGAAACCACTACGAGCTTCTTTCACCTGATCCTGGAACACTTACACATGATCGAAACAATCTTAGAAAATTTGATGGTGTCTAAAGGAGTATTCGGTTCCGATTTTCGAGGCAATTTCAACACGAATTTTTAAGAATTTTTTTTACGAAAACTATCAAATCCTTTATTTTGGGATTTTCTACACATGTTTATTGGTATTTGATGTACATGTCTGATTTTTTGTTTAATGGGAAAATCAAAATTATATGAGTTATATATTTTTAATTAAGTATTTTTTTGAAAAGTATTCCATGCTTTTTTCTACTAATCGAAAACAAATGAAAAGAAATGAAAAATCTTGATTGTTTATGAAACGGATAAAAAGAATAGGGAAAAATGAATATTTTCAATATCGTCTGAAGAAAGGTGACGATAGAGTATAGTTTAATGACTGACAGCGATCTTTATTAAACTCGTAACTCTGTAAACCAAACACTTGGGACGCCCACGGTATTTTTTAACATAGCAAATAGATCATACATTAAATTAGAATATAAAAATGCACAGGATTATGCAACTAATTTTAGACCGATCACTCGAGATTTCTGCGTTTCGTAGAAATAATTTCATAGATCGATCATGGTTGTATGGTACGTACAATCGGTTTCTAGTATTTGAATTAATAGCTGTGTATCTGTAGTTTCGGATCGTAGTAGTCGTCTCTGCATTCCAGAACTACTTCGGACCATTTTGGGGATGTAGAACCATTATTCACTGAACATCAGCGTTACAAAACTGACAATGAGCACTATTCCGTGTCGCTTTGAAATTTCAGAACCTTGACCAAACAAGCCTATTGTCAATGAAACTGTTCTGTGATGGCCTGGCAAACAGTTTGGAAAATTGTAATTTATCTAATGGTCTTGGGGTTTCTATGAACTTTAAATATTTTCAAGTGTTTCAATTATTCGTAAAATCTGAGAGATGAAAAAAGATCTTAAGGATTCATTGAGTTTAAAACTTCGAGTACCTCAAAGATTGGAAGATCAGTGTTTTAAGATAACGCCATAATTTTTTTCGTTAAAATTTTACATTTCTACAGTGATCCAAAGTTGCTCTCAGACTGTAGAGTAATATAGGGTGCCATTTCTTCGGACATGGAATCCTTTGTGTCATTTTTCTAAGACCCTAAGGTCAACTGAAGCAAGAGCCGCCTTACATCGACACGTGTGAACGTTTCTGCGATTTTTCATTGACTACTTTTGATCAATTTCTGTGATTAATGGACCGTATCAATTTTTCTTCATGAAAAACCCTAATTTCTTAGCACCTTCAATAAGGCTACATCGGTAGCTGTTCGGCGACACTATGTCAAGCGCCTGAAGGTGTCCTAAGCTTCACCTACTTTCTGAAAACATCGATATCGAATCGCCTAGGACGAGGGAACTATATATTTATTGTCAACTACAACACCGCTGAGCTAAAGCTTCGATGTTGCTCTTTAGCAATTAATTTAATTAAACTCCATTTCTGAGCACCGCTATACACTAAAGAAAAAGTCGAATGATCTTTGAAATGGCAATAAAAAATAGAACAATATTATTTCTATATGTTGAGACTTTTTTTTAAACAGTCGTGAATAATCATTCGTAGAGATTACTCAATGTTTACACATATGTAATTCTAATTTGAATAAAAATGTAAAACAAAAATCCCCAGTAATTGAAACGCATTTCATAAACAGCTGCCCATTGATGACTATAACACACGGTCGCTGAGGGGCTTCTAACAGTTTTAAAGGCTTACAAGCACCTAAACCGAGAGAATACAAGGTGTTTGTGCGAGAAAAAATCAAGATGAGGGAAGCCTCCAATCCGATCGATTTTTTTTCCTCCTAATTTTCACGCAGTCTCACGTGTAATTCGATTAAAAATTATAGTCGTGAGCCCATTACGTGAAAAACTCCTTCCACGTGTTTTTATTAGAAACTTCACCGGCGTCGGGATATTGATGCAACGACCATCGAAGTCTTTCTTGCACAAATACAATTTATTTATACTTTTCTTCATCATATATTCTCAGATCCATATACAAAATTGTCTTAACAAAGTTTTAAAGTATCCTACATATATACACACACTTTAATACACATTATAATATTGCTTATTTAATACGTATGTTTGCTGAGTATCACAACATTGAACCATGTATAGCGTTGCAAGTGATAATAATAGTTAACGCAACACCCTTAAATGCCTCGAGAGAACATCGAAGTATATGTTACATAGCACGTAGTTGTTTCGAAAGTGCATTGAACCGTCACTTTTTCAAGTAATCTTTATAAATATATACATCCGTGATAAAAATAATTCTGATTCATCGAGCGCTGTACGATACCTATCTAGAATCTTTATTCTTTACATTTATAAAGTCTATAAAACTTTCAAACAATTCTAATTTTGTCGAGAGTTTGGCCATTTATTTGATAAATCCTCATAGTTTAATTCTTCGATTGAATTATTTCGTTCGCGTGTAGACGTGTCAACGACAACAATACCAACAAAGATGAGTCTTTTATCGTGTATCACTATCATATGAGATCATCGAGTTACTGTATAACAGTTATACGTCTGTTCTACAAACATTTTTCCAGTCGAGAGTGTCTAGATCGATTATTTGTCATAAAGAACGCGAATGTTTCTCCTCGGTGCCAACGGTGCACTGAGTTACAGCTTGACCCATCTTTATAGTTTGTCCTGCTTCTATGCAAAACTGCAAATCCTTCGGAGCTTCGAACAACAACACAACCGTAGATCCCATTCTAAACTCTCCAAATAATTCTCCTTTACCGACACGCGCACATCCTAAGCTAGCATCGTTCCAATGCTTCGCTTCCGGCCACATAATCATATTTGTCTGCAGTGCTCTATCACAATAAACTTTTATGGAGCCCACGTTCGTCGCTCCTACAGCAGTGTAAGCCATAAAACCACCTGCCCATTTTCCCACGTATACTACACGTTCGTTCAACGAAAATAAGTCTGGTAAATATTTAGCTACACTTGGATTGACGCTCAACAACTTTCCTGAAAGAAACAGAAAATTTCTGCAGTATGTTCGTTTTAAATCAATGCGGAATATTTCAAGTGAGACTGAGACTACAAGTATCTTTTTATGGATGAAGTAGCAGGGGAGATAACAAGGTCAAGAGGTCAACATAAAATACAATGGTCCATTTAACCCTTATGTAGTCAAGTACAATGTATAGATTATTTCAAACCTTTTGTATTTAACAAATTTGCATAAATTCTCATTTTAAGACTATAAATGAATATATTAGTGAGCAAAGAATGGACATTCAGAGAAATTTTGTAATATTTTTAGAGGAACGTTAACAAATTGTTGAAAGAAATATGGTAAAGGGGTACCCGGGTACCTGGTTGGCTACACAAGGGGTAAAAGAGCTAACTTGACCCCTCGCTACTTCATTCATAAAAGAATAGTATTTTTATCTATGTATACCTTGAAAATGTCTACGGTACTCTATCTCCCAATCGGTGGAACTGTGGAATCTATGATAATCTCCAGGTGCTAGATAGACTATTAATTGATAAAGTTGATTTTTTGGATTCTTTAAAAGTGATTTTACATAAGCGTCATCGTCCTCCGGTGTGAACTTTAAAGGTTGATCAGAGGGGAATGTACTTATGTCTCCCAAAAAGTGTCTGAGATTGTAAGTTACCCCTTTAACTTGTTCCACTTGACACCCTGTTACTGGACCGAAATGTAATACTCTTCCATCGGAAGGTGAAACCTGCGATTAAAATGTATATACAATTTGTATGATACCATTAATGTTACTTTGTTAATACTTAAATAGAATGTACTTACAATACTTGTTTTATGATCAATAGGCCTCACACCATTTTTAAGTGGTCTAACAAAGAAATCAACAAGACTTGGAAAATCAGACAGGTCTGCATCGATTTCGTCTAGATTGGCATGAAATGTTCTTGCGTAAAATCCATATAAAGTTGGTCTCAAAACAACTGGTAACTCTAAACTAGCTAACCAACCCCATACTCTACTTATTATCCGAAGTGGCAGATAATAAGAACATTTCACCTAGAAAAACAAATTGAAATAAGTATCTAATCGAATTAATTAGGTTCAGCTACTCATGATAATGGTTCTACAAAATGATACATAAAATGATAAATCTGCTATTTTAGCAAAAAAAACTATACCACAAAAACATTGATTGGCTCATACACATTGGCATTCTCAGTTGTATCTGGATATTTTTTTAAATAGTTCCATTGTAAGATTCCCCATAACGATAACGACGTTCCGATAGGTAAGCCCCATTCCCATCTTACAAAGGAATACCAGGATCTAGTTTTATGTTCTGTTGTATTTGAGCTATATCTCCTTAATAATTTTTGACTTATCATTACTCTCATAGATCCTCTTGAACGTATATCTGTACAACATTTGTAAGAGTTTCTTCTAAAAAATGTCAAATATTTTAAACATTGAATTGTTTTGTTGTCTTGATAATAATGTTACAAACCTCATATGTTGAATGAACCTAAAAATTCTGTAACCAGTCATCTTCATATAAGGAGAACTATATTAGATATCAGCAGTCTTGTCGCGATTCTAGGTTAACTTCGATTTTATATTAATTTCTATCAACAATGCACGTGCTATAAATTCTTTTCGAATAGTATATTTCAATCACACTGATAAATCATAATTAACTAAATTAATTTCGTCGATTAAATGTTACACAATACGGCTCTAAATTAAGTTAGTTAATCATCTCAGGAGTATCTTATCAAATAGGTATCCGTTTCATTCAAATATATGTACTTTAACGTCTTGCGAACGATTATACAAATTCGAAACAAAGAAAGTGAAGTAGAACAAAAGGCTTTATAAACTTGAGTCAATATAAAAATGTATAAAACCTGATAAAACTTTAACGCTAACTATTTGATAAACGCCATCTATTACTTATGCATCGGCTGGCATCGACCAAGTACTATTCAAGACTGCCAGCCTCTGTGCTATTTGCTATTTAGCGAAGCCACCGACGAGAGACTGTTATGGGAGTTCGTGTCACCCGAATTTTCGGTGTTCTCTTACGCCCTCTAGAATATATTCTGGCTCCAGCCAGAGAAACAGAAGGCCACCGACGGCATTTCGTCGGTGAAGAAG
>CM052311.1:28847119-28944159 GCA_028455605.1 Lasioglossum malachurum | reverse complement strand
TTCCTGGACGATTCTCCAGTGCCACTCGAGATGCCAGGGTTGCGAGGGACAGTCTCCCGCCCATTGTTTTCATTTCTGTCGTTTCTTACATCGCGGAACGGTTATCCCGATGCTCCTGTTGCCAAAGCTAGAGGCTGGGACCTCCCCACCGAGAAAATGTTTTCAGTAAGAGTTTCCGTACGATCCCCAGGATAAAAAAAAGAGAGATGGGAACGTGTGGCGGTCTCCTCCGCAAAGACGCGTCGACTTTACGAGAGGGAGGGGAAACGACGTTCGCGGAAACGATCCACTTCCGCCGCCAGATAGGATTTATTCCCGCTGAGCGGCGGAATGATATCCGACGGGGAGGATTCTCTCGAGTAGCGGTCGTGATTCGGAAAACAGTCCGCGCGTATTCTCGCCCCGGCGAGTCATCATCGGTTTTCAAGGGAGCGAACGGACGTAACGGGGACGTAGAGATCGAGTCCTCCTCCCGGTGAAATGAAATGCAATAAAAATAAACGACGGGACAATGCCGGCTCTCGATTCTTCCCAACGACGCGACGCGACGCCCGCGCGCGGACGGTGTTTGTTTAATCGATATCGACGCCGTTCCTGTTCGCGAGCCGTGATACACCGAGAAAAATCTATCCCGATAAAGCTACCCGGAGCACGGAAAATGGGAAAACGTTTTCGAAATGTTTCTTGGGTTGGAAAGGTAACTAATGGGGACTGATGAGATTTTTATTCTTCGGCGGGTCCTGGGTCCAAGCATTTGGGTCCAATTTTGAAGAAGTTATTCGTTTTTAAAAGGAAAAACGAATTTCCTTGTGAAGAAACAGCTACGACAGGGTGGGGATGAGGATCTCTTCGCGCCGGAATCTCGTTCGGATGATCTCGTTAAACAATTCCACAGGATCCCGAACATCTTTGCCCCTTACGCTTACAATACTGTCCGCGTCGTCTCTGTTTTCCTTCCTATTATCGTTCTCATTACCGTCGCCGTTGTTTTCATTATACTTATTATTGTGTCCCGCGCTGGCCGTCCTCCATTAATACCTCGCCGCCCTGTACCACCCCCACTCGGTGTCATTAACATTAGCATTTTTATGATTATTAACGGTCGTAAGCGTCGGATATTTTCGCCGGTGCGTCTCGGCAGAGGCCGAGGGAACGCATCGCGACTCCCCCGTTATGAATCGCATTACCTTTTCAAAACTGCGAGCGCCGCGTTACGCGATACCCTACCACCGGCGTAATGCCACCCTCGCAGCATCGCGGTGATGTAAAATCCGCGCGTGGCACAATGGATCGCGAAATAAGGGTCGCGAATGCGAAACGGCGTTCCTGGAACGCTCTTCGTCGACGTCCAGTCTGAAGGACCGTGCGATGACTGTACTTCGGTACGTCGGTTCCTAAGTTTCGCGGAGCAGGCTGCAATTTATCGCATCGGTTCACGAGCTCGTTCACTCTCGTCGGTTGCGGCAAAGTTGATCTTGTTTTGACTTTGACACATTTTTAGAATATATTTCCGTAGAGATTTTTTAACGTTCCAGGGGTTAGATTAAAGGGAAAAGCTGGCAATTTATGCTAAGTGCGCTGGGACTTCAAAAGAAACACGAAGTCCTGTCGAAAAATAGAAAAACCTGACCACAGGTCGGACGAAATTGGCTTTACTTTAAAGGAATCCTTTGAGAAGTAGTGTGAAGTGCCCGAATATGAACCACTTTTTGTTGATGTCATTTTTTGGTGATTTTAGAATGCTCTTTTTTTCGACCAAAAAATTACCAGTTGCATTATTATTATTTATTTAATGCTTTATACCAAGTATGGTTTATGTAGCATATACAACCACGAGTTGTAGACTCATTTCCTCCTTATAAGATGTATCCGAAGCTGAGAGCGCCGGTATCGATCTCGCGACAGCTCGCAAAGTTCGCGGCGATTTTTCAAGAGGCCCTCGACGATGAGCCGGTTGCCAAACAATGCCAGAGCACCGTGTGCAACCGTCGTCGCAAAAGTCCGAACGAACCGAAAGCTTTCGCTCGAAAGCAATCCGGCGGCGTGGCGTGCAGCGCGACGCGACGTGACGACTCGGTTCCGCGCGCGCTCGTCGCCACCCTCTCGCGGGTGCTTTTCACATTTTCACCTCGCCCGCTGCCATTATCACGCGCGAGCTTTTTTGATCGCCTTCGGTCCTCGATCTATAATGCCTACGCTTTTATCCGCTCTCTCGACGACCACCGAAACGAGTCGGAAATGTCGCTGGCTGCTCGCGACTTCCTCGTCAACCCCCACGACTCAGCTCGCGCCGTTTCACATCCGGTCCATTCTGCTTCTTTGATCGTCGAATCGCCCGCTCCGTGGCCTCGATCCGGCGATTACCCGTCGAGCTGTTGCTTCCGACGAGCGACGGTCGATTCCTGACTCGATTCCACGTCGAGATCGAAATTTTCCCGAACGCGATTCCTGCGAACTGTAACGAACAAAAGCGAAAAACTTTGGTGGAGTTAAATTAACCCTCCGTGGGCATCCCGGAGGATTCCTGGGTCGTTGACGTTCGGAACGAAATTGCACTCTCGAATTTCTTTCTTCTCAATACTAATTTTTGGCAATTTTACTGATTTATCTAAAAACATTTTCTCCGTTTAATTTCAAATTGAACAGACTAATTGCTATTTAAGCTAGTACATCACTCGTTCGCGACGATAAGCCAGTGTGTACAGAGTGCATTCTAAAGGGTACGAGCCGCATTCAAGGCAAAGGGAGTAAAGCACACATAATTAACATGTGCCCGTATACACGGCATCTTAATAGCCAATGAAACCTCGTGATGCTCGCCCCCGGGAACGTTTTAATTTTACAGCGAGCATAAAAAACGCTTAAAATGTTGAGTGATTCTAATTTGATGGCCTGGTGGATGTGTATTTTTTAAAGATATTCGCGTGGGCGCGTGCGCGAAATCGTCCCGAGCGATAGGTACACGCACGAATCCAACGTAACTTTCCGGGCTGATGCATTTATGCATACCGGGCGCACGTGCCGTCGTCTAATAACCAGAGCAATGCATCGCGGGCGTCGCATTAAACCGTGCGAAACCGTGGCCACGCTCGCAGGCGTTCTACGCCCCCTAATGTTGCGGCATCGTAATTCTTTTTTAATTAAAAACCCCCGGCCTAGCCGAGCCGGGTCCTTACCGGCTTAACTTCGATCATCCAATCTGCTTTTAGTGGCCTGTTATTGCGATTATTTATCGTCCCGTTCGTAATCCGTTCGTACTTAATTAATTACGGTTCGGGAAGTTCGCGACCTCTTGCATCGTCTCCAGCCCTTTTTTGGTCGTCCTCCAGCGAATTTTTCTAATACGCAAACATTCATGTTCCACTGATTAATGCAGATAATGAAGGCAGAAAGATGGGGTTTGAGCCATTAGACGTAGCGTTTCTTCGGGAAGGTTTATGAGAAATCTGCATGCGAAAAAGTCCATTGTATACCCACAGGTAAAAACGTGCTTTTAAAAAATACTGAGCCACAGCGACGCGTGGCGGGGAAAGCTAGTTTTCTATGAGATAGGATGAAAAATGTCCTAAAATTGGCCTCTTCGCGACTCACAGCCAACAAAGATAAGAGTGCATCGTTTTTTGGGGGAAAATTGACCACGATTGCTATCGCGCCCCCGCGGTGATCAATAGCGGGACGAAAAGAAACGCGGGGAATCTGATTACCCGGCTCATATCTGATCAGTGAATGACTCTCTCGCATGCAGGCGAGTCAAATTTATTCCGACGCCTCGGGGCGACGGCGAAAGACACATCAGAGCCGCGCACAGACAGAATGTGTCTTATCGATCCGTTCTATTGCGATGGTTATAACAAATTCATGGAGGAAAATGCCCGACATCGTCGCCGAGGAGGCAAGAACAGGCTGAGCGACGCCAGAAACCGAGACACTGATTTCCCTATCTCGTGCCGTTAATCGATGCATCCGCTGAGATCGCTGAGAGAAACATCGCCGAAATGCACAGTGTCAATTAGAAACCGGCGTGTCCGGCTGGATTTAGATCTGTCCGTTTAACCAAAACTTCCGTACAGATGCTAATTTGCCGGACTGATTAACTGCGCAAGCCGGAAAGCAGAGGACATTGATTGAATAGCGCACGGTAATTTTTTAAGGCGTTTGTCACTCATTGTTCGTGGTATCGAGGATATTTCTGTGGTTGTCAGGAAGAACGCCGCATGTCACATACTTTCACTTTCGAGATATAGCCGTTTAAAGTTTTAACCACTAATGCTTTGACATAGGACATTGGTTAAATCGCATCATTTTTTCGAGCCTTTTGAATTTATTTTCATGACGTTTTTTCCGGGGGGTGAATACCTCTAAAAATCCTACATACACCATGAAGTTCAATAAATGCATAAACTGAAATTTTTTGAAACTGTGACATGCGGCGGTTTTCCTGACAATCACAGATTTAAGTGATGAAATGTTTTAATGATACGCTTTAGTAGTAGTATTCTCCTGAAAATCAAGAGAAACTCTTCAGATTTTTGTTGTTCGCGGTGGCATTAAGACAATTTATTTTAAAGTGTTGTTCGTGATGGAGATAAGGATCACTGAAGGATCGGTTTTATTGTCCTCGACCGGAATTTGATTTGGAAGTGTCCTGAAATCAAGTCAGTTTCCCACGATCGAATCTGGCAGCGCCGACTATAGAAATCTGTTTGAATGCGACGTAATAATGAGCGAGCGTAGTTATTGAATATTGTAGTCATTGTGTTGTGGAAACAATAGACAATATTGTATTGTACGTCCTCAGTATCGTGGACAGTTCGTTTCTGTTCCGAACAAAAATTGACTATTCCTAACGAGCCATGTTAATTGATTTAAAAGTTAAACACGGGCATTGTTAAACCCGGTAAATGGTAAAAAACGTTTGCAGCCTGTTTGGTTATTAGTCGAGTCGGGGAATATCGGTTTGGAATGGAAAAATTGTTCGAATGTCATAAATGGTTGGAAGGACACGTACAATGGGGACAAAAATAATATTCGGACACTATTTAAAAACGAATAGCTTTTTTAAAATTGGACGAGACAAGTTGAATTTTGTTGAGACGTTAGAGCGATCATTGGATAATGTGCACAAACAATTATATATTTAGAAATTATTAGCTTGGGGAAAAAGTTTCTTCGTATTTTAATGCAGAAATGAATCAAGCTTTTGCCATATTTTAAATGAAGTTTATTAAATCCAGTATGTGCCGTTTTGATCGGCCACCTTTTGCCAGGTTTTAGGTAAAACGATAATCCCGTTTTATAAAAACTTTCCCCGTTTTATATTTCAGCCAACCAATTTCTTCATAAATGCATAAAGATCCGCAGCCTAGTAATTACAAGTAATGCCAGAACTGATTAATATTAACGGAGTTATGACATGGTAATGGAATATTACCACAGAATACGAAGAAACTTCTTCCTCGAAATTGCGAAGAAAAAAGTAAACAGCGCGATTTTTAAACGTTTCATCTTGTAAATCGAAGTAAGTTATACAGGGTGTGGCCGGACGGGTGGTACAACCGAGCAGGGGGTGATACTACACGTATAAATAAGTCGGAAAAAAGGAATGCCACTTTTCATTTGACGCTTCGTTTCGGAGAAGATCGAGTTTAAAGTTCCGCCAGGTTCGCGTGCTTTAGTATATGCACAAAGTAGAATTGGTTGATCATGGTCGGACGCGTCACAGACGATTCCTATATTCCCACGCAATAGCACGGGTATTCGCTGCTCGATTTTCTCGGTTTTCTCGGTTCGAAAACGAAGCGTCAAACAAAAAAACGTTATTCCTTTTTTTCGACTTATTTTTACATGTATAGTATCATCCCCTGCTCGGTTGTACCACCCGTCCGGCCACACCCTGTATACTCGTATATTTTATTATCATTGAGATTGTAAAGATCTTTGCATGAGAATCGACCTAGTAAAGTCGATTCGAGCGGATATAATAAAGATCCCAAAACGGTCAGATTCGTAAAGCAACGTGTGCCAGTGATTTTTAGTGCTGGATAAATGAAAAACCGATGTTTTTAAAATATCAGCTGTGCTTAACCTTCTTGCTTTCAGCGAGCCGGTGGGCCCCCGGATGTTTTGCAAAAACCGCCCCTAGCAGTTTTTGCGTATCCGATCTATTTGGGGCTGGAAGCAGGAGGGTTAGATTTCGCTGATACGTGACGCAGTAACTCGGACCGAGTACTGCCGCCGAAAAAACGGAGGAGATTCCGCTATCGGTACACTTCGGCCGACAATAGAAGTCGATTGGTCTAAAAATCGAAAGTAGATAATGGCGATCCCAGGTAAAAAGGACAGAGAACTCTCCGGAGCGATCGACCTCTACATGTTTTCGCTTTTCACCCTCCTGAACTAGACCAACCCCAACGTCGGGGTGAGACTAGCAGGGCGGGTTTCGAATCGATATTTCTATTAATACGAAAAAAAGAACGGCGGGAAAACAGGAACGATTCGACGTGCTCAACGAACCAAGACAGGATTCTACTTCACGTATGTCCTTCGTTCACATCACTCCCTGTACTCCAGGACCGTCCTGCGGCAACCCAATTACCTTTGCCTCCGGCAGTACGTTCCTCCTTGCGAAGCCATTAAAAATCCAGACGGCAATTGAACTTTACATTCGCATTATCGTCCGACTATTACCCAGAAATATCTAACGCTGCGAAGGAAACGGCCTGCGCGAGGAAATACGTTGGCCAGTCGCCCCTATCGGCAACTGAGATCGACTACCGCTGGCAAAACAAACCTCGGAGCCGACTATAAATACCGAAAGCTAGTTATAGCACCGCTCGACATCGCACTTGTGGAAACAACCGATATATTTCCATGCGACTTCGCGATAGTCGGCCGAGCGGCCGTTCTTTTTCCCTCGTGCGCCTAAAAATAAACAGGCGGGGGTGGTTAGTTTCATACAGGTGTAATGTGGAACGCGACAGGTGTAGAGGGTGTCGCTCCTGAAATTGCCACCTCCATTTGTTTCCATTATCGGTAGACTGCGCATTTTCGTCCGGAATGAAAATGTTCCCTGCATTGTAGGAATGTATTTATTTTGTTTCGCACATTTAACCCTCGGCACTCGAGCGGTGACTCTCTGAGTGACTCGAAATATTGTTTGAATTGTTAAATGTGTTCAATAATCCAGTAGATTTGTTTCAATGACAGAAATCGTTAATGGAATTTCAGACACCCGGTACTATATTGCAGCAGCAAAAGATGGCAGAGACGTTTCCCGATCGTCGTAATGTTTATAAAGCCCGGAACGTATGCGCCGCATCTATCGGCGAACACGAATCTGCGAAATATGAAACAATCGCAAACAGACCGGATTACGCGTTTTCTCCTTGCGCCCCTCCCGTAATTACCGCATCGTTGAAGCTTCAGTTACCGTTGTTTCCCGCACCGATAATTAATTTCGCGTCGTTTCGATGAATAACGAGTCCCGATACGCGAACAACCTCTCATACTCCGTCCCGCAGGGTAACCAGTGAAAGTGCTGGCACGTACGCAAAACACGGCCGGCGATAATTAGGAGCGGGGCAATCCGCCGTTGGAAATTCCCGGCGAGATAGGTCTGGGTTACTTGGGTCGCGTGTACCGATTCTTCATCTTTTACCAACTGACGCTATAATACAGTTAGGAGCAAAATTGATCACACGCTTTAAATCAGAATATAACTTTTTTATGAATGGAATTGTGAAAAACAATAGTAGACATTGATTTTTACGACAGTTTTAGCTGGGCCAACGAGACCCGATTTACTAAACTAATTCTCTTCTAGCCTTACAGAGTAATTCGAGTATGTTTTTTCTAAATCGTGATTGAGTATTTTCTGTCTGATTACGACCAACTAATTCCACTTGTTGTGAATACTAAGTTACGCAAACCTGACCTTTTTGTTTTGATGTTATAAAAGGTTGATGCGGAGTGTGCACAAACGTAAGCAAAAAAAGAATGAATTACATTCTTCCTGTTTTGCTTGAACGCTTGGCCGACGGGTCTGACCATAATCGACCAATTCTACTCGTTGCCAGTGATACTAGAGCGTGCGAGTCTGACGAGTCTTTCGTGCAATCATTGCAAACGTTTTTGTTCGAAGATGAAGAGGGTCGCAGACGTGGTTCTGCAATTGATGATGATTAGACTGCGGATATATATATGTTTATACAAAATAAAAAATGTTGCATAAGTGCACACGTTATTTTTGCACCAACCCACCATTATACAGAGTGCAAGCAGTGTCTCGGAGAAGCAAGGTGTCGCAACGCGATTAGGCTCACCTCAGCCGAAGGGTTAACTGATTTAGGGTCTCCGGGGTGGGGATTTAGGGGTGCGGATTAAATTGAAAAATCGCTCTGTTAATCTTCCCGCGGTGATCCGAGAACCGGTACTATCCCGAGCAGACACGTAGGTTTCGGTTAAATGGACACGACGTTGAAACCGGGCACATGCGCGCAAAACCGGATACGCGGGGTGCACTGTACAGATGAAATACGAGTTATTAAATTAGCTTCGTTTTTACGGGTCGGCTGCGCGAAATGCGTTTAAGTTCCGCAGCTTCCCGTGATAAGTTAATTACCTTTTTATCGGTTTTCCTGCGATGAAGCATTGCCAATCGGTGGAAGCCCACCGACCGACCGATCCCGGTCTCCCGGTATTGGCAGCGTTCTCTTCTTTTTCATAATTACTCGGCCGCGGGTTTTACGGATACAATTAGACTCTCGACAGAGGAATCGAATGCCCGTTTAATTCTCCTCCTTGAAACGATCAATCTGTAATACAAAGACACGGATTCCTGCGGTGCTCCGCGGGAAATCGGTGTCCGTGACCATCTGGAACGGGTTTCCCGAGAATGTGATCGAACTAATTTCCACATTGGTGTTACAATATCTTTATATTTGTTAATTAAAATAGCCGGAGTTGTGTGGAAAATTGAATCGCTTCCGTTTGCTCGTGTTTGGAGAGGTTCCACTTTTAATCCTGACGTACCGTAACACAATAGGCAAATGCAGCCACTATTGATTATCGTTTGTACTCTTTTCGAAAACGGTGTTGGTACTTCGTTGTTTACGGTTCCTGGTAACCTTCCGGCGAGGAAGAACCTATGCACTAGCAGGTCTGAACTTATTTGAAGTGGTCGAGTTATTCATTAGCAGCAGCATTGGTGCGCCACATACCTCAAAGTAGCGTTAAGGGGATTATGTGTACAGTGAGCAAGAGAAGGCATTCGAACGATAAGGGTAGCTAAATGTTCGTTGTATGTTTAATCCTGGGAACGCTAAGGAGAGCAAGCTTATCAAACTCGCTAATTACAAAACATTGAAGTACACAGACCCACTAGAGTATTTTTCGGCTGTGGCTCGAAAATGGAAATGTTCGGGTAGTTTCCAGTTTTCGAGTGCTGCCGTAATAATTAACAGAATCCATTGTAATTCCTCGAGATAACCTGATGACCGTGGATTATGAGGGTGAAGCAAAATTCATTTCATGCTTCAGGTAAATCGATTTTGCTGCGAATTACGTCAGAGGCGGTAGAGGATGTACTATCATTGGCATGGCTGCGTTTGATCGCCATTTGTTTAAATCGCTGTACCATTTTAACATTAAATGTACCATCGCAGGTCAAACGAGCGGTTTCAGATTTTCAATTCGCAATTGTTGGATTTGCAATTTAACAACAAAGCAACATTATACCATTTAGTGTTAACGTTTTAATGCACGTTTTAAACCAGTTGACGATGCCTGGAAATGTGTCCAACACATTTAATTAGTGTATAACTGTATAGGGAGCATAAAGTCAATAATAACAGTGAATATATCCTGTGAATATTTTATTTCAAAGTCAGAATGATTTTATATCTACATATACATTTAATTACATAGGGTAAAGTGCCCAAATATGAAATACTTTTTGTTGTTTTTTTTTTTGAGAATGCTTTTTCTCGTCCAAAAAATTACCAGTTGTAGATGCATCTCCATCTTGCAGATTCCAGCGAAAGAGGTTGTTAATATGGTACACCTTGAGTCCCTAATATGATCGATACTAAAATCTATAGAATGGTGCGATTGCACTGCACACTGTTGAGTAAACATGGCAAACTATTGTTTCAGGATTTTCTCACTAGAGCGCGACTTCTCCTTTACAAGATATGAGGCAGTGCCATAATAGGAGGCTGTACCATATTTGGGCACTTTACCCTACAATACAAACAATAATAACAACAACCGTAAAACTAAACTGGCGCGTGGAACCTATGGTTCTAAAAGTAATCTGCGTAGCACATTAACGTTCAAGAGTAGCATTTCAGTCATGAAAATGCGGCGAGCATGTCAGTGATGCTTAATTTCGTAAAAAATCAGTAAAAACAGAGAAACTTTATCATTTTCTACACTCAACGTTAGCGAGGAATACTGTCTGTCCAGAATATAATTAATTAATATAATTAACATTGGTCCAAAAATTTCCGCATACCTCGACATTACCGTACTTATCGTACTATACATTCCGGTAACAATATCCGGTGCCCCCCTGCCCACTTTCCGGACCTAGTAGTCCCTTAGTACTCATTGATGATTATGCCTCGGATGGCCCCAAAGACTGTCAGTGCCGTCCCCTTTTTTCTTGAAGGTCCTTTCGACCAGGTCGCTCTTGCAAGTCTTCAAGTCATAGGCCAGTCCGAAGTACGCCATCAGCTCGATGAACGCGGTGGTGCCGTTCAGAGTATACGAGCCTAATTCCGACGCCTTGTAGTCCCATGGGAACGAGTGATGATAATTGTGCCAACCCTCGCCATGAGCGAAGAAAGACACGACCGCGTTCTCCGTGGGCTTGACCTTCCTGCAAGCGTAATCGAGCATGGTCATTTTCTCCAAGAAAATATGGTCACCGTAGCTACAGTCGGAAGTACTGCAACCCAAATAGCGACGCGACGTCGCGATTCGTGTTACCCCCACCATTGGCTGGTGGGACAATTCTGGGAGCGTGACGTCATGTACCGTCTCTGAGGGAATTTTTGCAGGTGCGTTGATTGTAAGTCGTCGTCGGGTTTGAAAAACGGTCGACCGTAGAAGTTTTAATTGACTTTGACCACGCTCGAGGTGACTGGAGCACGCGGTGAACCGCCGACAATAATACTCGCCTGTTGTATGGTCGGTTGCCCCACATGTGAGCGAAACTGTTCACGGAGAAAGTGGCGTGCAGCGACCACACGTAGCGAATCAGGACCGCGTGCGAGCTTATGTACCACGTCTCGTTCCAGAAGAACACCGGCACCATCGTCGGCAAAATGAAAGTCATCGACAGCATAATGACCTCGTAGTGGCTGCGGAAGGACGCGAACGTTAGCGGAACCTGGATTTCCTAGCTTTAAAGGCTACTAAAAAGTATGAAATAATTTCCATATAACTTAAATACAATACAATCTTTTCGGAGGCGGCGCAAAATTGAAAATTTTCCACATGACAGATGTTGCTGATTATGATTCCATTGGAATATGGCGGACCTGGAAATCAGTAGGTGGGTAGAGGAGATACATTAATATGTGAAAGCATGTAGAAGAATTTAAGGATTTTCGTAATTTCCACTATCGGAAATCGAACATAAATTAAATGGAAATTATTTCATCATTTTCAGTGCACTTTTTTAGTGCGTTTTTTCGAAGTCGGTTTAATTATCTTTTTTGCAATGTAAAATAGTCACTTTCAGTAATACAGTTAATGGTTGAACTTTAAAATTAGTATATATAGTTGAGTTCGAGAGTATCTGTAAATGGATCGAGAAATGGACAACAGTTACGATAGCGAAGCGCAGATGACGATTTAACTCGTCTGCCCAGTTAACAGTTTAGGGACTGCGCAATGCCATTCTGCTGGTTTCAAAATGGCCTCCAGGTTAATTATACTTGCAGTAGTTGTTGTTCTCAACTGATACACCCGCATGCTGTGCAATTCGACCATCTGGAGTCTTAAGTCAGGATGAAATGGACGTTTTTGATCATTTACGATATTCCACTGCATCGATAAGTACGGCTCTGGCAGAATTTTCGTGGACAAATTAAATGTCTGTCATTACAATTATTCGCTCGTTCAATGTAGAAAATGGTTCCATCGATGTTAAATACAAAAGCAATAACACAAAACCTGTCGTACATAATGAAAATATTAATGTAGAGATGAATATATGTTAGCTTTTTCATGAGCTATACGCAATGGACAAGTTTCTCATCTAACATTTTAATACTTGAATTATTTTATATTTGTTAAAAGCACAAGAGACTTTGTTATTCGACAGGTACGTTTTTTAAACATCGCCGACTCTGCCAAATTTCTTCTACAAACACACAACCCATTTTTACTTTGAACGCTCAAATAACCAACAATTTTCCAACAATCATATTTACAGTTTCGTCCGAATAATTTCCGCCAGAGATACTATTTCTACACCGTAAATAACATTTATTCAACTGGCAAAAATAGTAGAAATGGTCGAATCCAATTTTCGAAATTCCACGTTTATTATACGAAGAGCCAGGGGCGCCTTCTATTCCAGGTTCGAATTAATCATAAAATCGTCTGAAATCGCATGAGCAATTACTAAGTAAGACCCGGCGTGTTTGAAGCAGAGCCGCTCTTCCTTATTCCTCTATCGTGGAAGCATCGGCGCGGGGACGAGTGCATTTAGACGATGCACTTGTCGTACGAAAGTGTTGGCGTAGTTAGCAAAGAGGGAGGATAGCTCACCGGTCGAAGAATTGTATTACAGGATCGGCCGTGATGTCGCTCATATCGATTTTGCTGCCGTACTCCTTGACAGCCGGATGTCGCTTCATCATTAGCCAGCCCATGTGAGAGAAGAAGAAGCCTCGGGTCGCGTCGTGCGGGTCCGCGGGCGTTTCCGAGAACTTGTGATGGGTTCTATGATCCCTTATCCATTTGTAGAAGTGCGTCTAATTGAACGAAAGTCATCGATCGCATCACCATTCCCTTTGTTTTTCCCTCGGAACGCCAATAGTCGAAGATAAAGGCAGATTCATATTATCAGACAAGGGGTGTCCGTTAAACGCTGATCAGTAGAACAAGCATCTTTAGAAGAAGTTATACAGGGTGTCCCGGGTATTAATGGACAAACTTTGGGAGCATACCCTACAAGTGGAAATAAGAGAAAAATGACAGGTCCAATCCCGAGAAAAATTTTGCAGTATTTTTATAGACGTTCCAATTTGTAGTATTTTAAGGAAGAAACGTGAAAATGATTTCAGGTTTCTACAGATTTCTACGAATGGAAAAATGTTCTGTCTGATTGGCGCGGAAAATATGAATCTGCATCGATATATAGGTAGGCCAACCTGTCCCATCATGCAATACAGCAGCGCCAAAAATACTCGCAGAGGTGTCTTGGCCGAGTAACATCTGTGCGCCCACAATCGATGCATCCCCGCCGTTACTCCGTAGCCAGCGGCGAGTCCATACGCGATGGCTTCATGAAAAGAAAGTCGTGTAAAAACATTGAAAAAGGTCCTCGACGATTTGACCGTCGGCACATTGGGCCGAATTCCCTGAAAGCCCATCGCGTATATGTAAAACGCGAACGGCAGTCAGCTTTTCGTTCAACTTTCACATCGCGGAAATATATCTCGGAAATTCAAGTGCACTTCTCGCGGCCCTGCGAAGGGAGAACGCAGTATTGTAGGATCAGTTTATTTTAGCCGTGAGCTACCGAATTTTTTATTACGGTGTTACATCGCCTCGGGTTGCTCCAACACCGACAGCACATTTTTCGATCGGCGTTGGATAAAGCGGCACCAAAGGATCGTGCGTCAAGTTTTCAAAAACCATTACAAAAAGTGGAAGGTGTCTGCGTTCATCGTGTAATTAAGAAATGTTTGAAAAACTAAGTACAGGGCTTCGAAGTGAGCTAACAATGATTGTTCCACGCGGTTTTTTCAGAGTCATAATAATTCGAATATCAGTTTTCATAAGTTTTCAGAATTTCTTTAGTTTCACGAGCCAGTGTAGAACTTCATCGTTTAATTAAGAAATCCTATATTTCTCGAGAAGAGTCTACTTGAATTTCTAGATTGTTCTCTCAAGATTTTCAAAGGATAAACAACTTGAGCGACGTTTTACTTACTCCAGACCCAGGTCCAAAAGCAGCCATCCCGATAGCGGGTCGCGAAACTGTAAACGGCCAGGAAATGAAGGACCATGATAGCAATCACATTCCGCCATATTATCGGCTGACTAACTCGGGCTTGTTCTCTTGCCACCGGAAATGGTTCCACGTCCACGTCCGTTCCGCTCGGATCGACTTTTTTCTTCTCCACGTACTGAGTTACCGTTGAGCAGTACATTTTTGCCGGGTCAATCTGCTTCTTTTCTAATCAGAAAATCATTACGTCAGTCCACTTGGCTCGGCAGCAAATGGACAACAATCGTTCTCGCGTGTACAGTTTGTTCCACAAAATCGTACTAACGAAATATACTTGTACAAAATTTGGGTAAACTTTACTTTAGCGGACTCAAAAGTGCCTTTCTCCTATGTAATCCAGTAGATTTGTACCTGGGTGGCTGCAGATCGAAGTGTCGATCCTGTAGGATCAATGGTTCAGGAGTTATGCTTGCTTAAAGTTGAGCAATCTGCAGTGTTTTTGATAGGTAAGAGCGCCGCCATATTGGTTTGTAGTGACGACCGCGAGCCGCTTACCGAGCAGAACCGCCGGTCCTTGCAGCCCCCTCTTCCGAACTAATCACCAACCAACTCGGTAAACGGCGCGCGACCGACACTACCAATATGGCGGCGCCCTTACCTGTCAAAAACACTGCAGATTGCTCAACTTTAAGCAAGCATAACTCCTGAGCCATTGATCCTACAGGATCGAAACTCCGATCTGCATCCGTCCCGGGTACAAATCTACTGGATTACATACCAAATACATCATAATTTATAGGAGAAAGGCACAAATTTTCGGTCCGGTAAAGTAAAGAGCAGCCCAAAATTTCACTAATGTTTCGTACGAGTCCTTTGTGCAGTGATTTTTACATTTTTCTATAAAAACTAAAAGTCCATTAACGCTCGTAGAACGTACCGAACAACATTTAAAGCGTGTTTAAGCAATTAAGAACGGGGTAATTAGCCAGAAAACTAAGTCCCGCGATTAAAATCAAAACTTCGAAAAGAAATCCGAGTTTCATTATCCAAGCCATCCGGGAGCGTCTTGTAATTAGAATTCAACTGTTTGATCAGCTCGCGTAAGCGGAAGCTCAAAGTATCAAACAGCAGGGGCTGTGTTAACAATCGCGCCCTTAACTCGATTCAGCAACGCAAGTTCCGCTTCCCGCCTCGAATTTCGGATCTCTAATCTCTCGCATCGCCAGATTTATCACTACCATTCTCTCTCTCTCGCTCTCTCTCCTCCGGGCAAGTCGACAAACAGGTTAAATCGCAGTCGAACAAATTCGCAGGGCCCCGAAGATGGAGACGATAGGAGGAGGAGAAGGAGAAGATGCACAGGGAAGGGTATCTCCAATATTCTTGCGCGTATCTTCGGCCGTGTGCCGCAAATTCGATCAAAAGTTTAATGCATTCTGTGGAGCGGAGCTGCTCGATGCACCGGGAATCTCGGTTTCACGGGATTAGACAGGGATTCCCGAAATTCTTTCCTGTTACGCGATCGATTTTTTTTTCTGCAGAATCGACACAAGCACGAACGCCACGGCACTCCACTACTGTCTGCCACGTCGTTTTTTGCTGTTCCGGAGTTTAATTTGTACACCCCGGAAGCGAACGAAATTAATTTCACCCTTAAGCGATCACGTTCGAGCTGCGATACTGTTTTATCGACAAGCTTCCAGGTGTTTTCTCTACGATTTTAAATAAATTCGCTCCAGTCAAAATATTGATTATACGCAAAAATTCAGTCTTGGCATCACGTACAAATTGGAACGTCTAAATTCGGTAATTATATACCATACTTTCCACTAAGCCATGATTGCTAATGTTATTACGAGACTGCGGATGTTTATGCAAAATAAAAATTGTCTGCATCGATCGCAAGAAATAGAAACTGAATCAAATCTTATTTCTTCCCTTAACGATTTTAATAGAGGCGAAATCTTCTATTGACATCTTCAATTTTTCAAATTCTCCAACAATTTTGAATTTTATCTACTCAATTATGCTATAAATGCATAAATATCCGCAGTCTCGTTATTATCAAGCAGTGTGGACGTTCCTGCTCCAGTTGAACTATTAAATGAACCAGTTATATCGAGCTCCGACCCGGTAAATCCCGGTTCTGGATCGTTCGAGGGAATTTTATTAGCCGCGCCTTTCGTCGGATGAAACGCGACCCGAAATATGGACGGACCAGATGTCCGACTTTATATTAATAATTCAATAACGGGGACGACGTACATACAAACTACATGGCCGGTGGCTGCATCTGATCGAGGCATAAAACTGCATGCTCGACATCTGCGTGTACTATATGTATGCCAAGCTATTCTCTGATATATGGAAAACTTCCTTCTTCCCTTAGCCGATGCTCATTCTCGATAGCTCGTAACCGGACGAATTGTGATTCGGGAAGCTGTGTGTAATATTCGGTAAACCGTGTGTTACTGTACGAAACGGTGGACGGTCCGCCATCTTGGTACCTCGTTCTTTTATTTGAACGTACGGTCCTGTCTGTAAGTGTTGCAGAAATATGCTGAAAATCTAGTCATTACTAGACTGCTGATATTTATGCAAAATAAAAAATGTTCGTATTGATTGCAAGACACAGGAGTCAAATAACAATTTCATTCTTATTTTAATTATCTTATTAAGGTGAAACACTAATACACTGGTGACCTTAAATCTTTTTAATACCTCCACTGTTTTAAATTGTACGTACCCATTCTTGCCATAAATGCATAAAATCCGCAGTCTAGTCATTAGAATCGATCTAATCAACACGCGTTCACTCGAGAAACTCATTTTTCAACCCGTTCAGCGAAAGCGAATAAACGAGTAAATAGAATTTCTAATTAAAAAATTGTTAATAGTTAATGGTGAGAGCAGAAGTACGAGGAATTTACTTTCATCCAATTAATCCACGGCCATTATGGCATACAGTTAGGTCCCGCAGGCTAGTTTATCGAGATTCAACTATCCGTGAGTGCATGCTGATGCGAACGATAGTTAGCACAATCGGTATACATACTAAAAATTGTGCGGTTCTTGCTGGAAATTTACAGCACCGCGGACATTAATGCTACCGCTAAATTAAAAGATACTCCTCCCGTGAATCGTGTTTGCATTGTAAAGCGGATATTATGCCAGGGAAACGTATGGGCGAGGATAATAAATGTTCATGTTCCAGTTATCATATGTTGTACTGCGGGCGATGCATCAACTTTTATCGAATCGTAACCGTTTAGATTTACGACTGTGTGACTGCATATGGACTGTTCTCGATGAGCATGTCACTGGCATGTCTAATGGCGGTCGGGAAGCTTCCAAGGAAATTTACGATTCTCAACGCTCATAAATAGCTCGAAGCTAAAAAAGTATTTCAGCTTAATAATGCTTATGGCAGAAACAGGTAGAAATAAGATTATTGTGGTTAAAATTGGAAGATCAGTGACTTGTGGAAGGAGGTTGAAAAATCCATGTGAAGGTTTCAAACAGAAGGATATTCATTATTTATAAATTTAAAATCATCTGAACTGAAAAAAACGTCTGCGTTAAACATTTTTTAAATTTCAACCATAAACATGAAATAGCGTTAAGTATTATGAACGATAAACGTTAACTATTAATAAACGCATCCGCGTACAAATATTAGGAGACACGCTCTAGAATACGCTGTTTTCAATGCAAGAACATTTTCCCAGCAAAGTCTAATAGTTCTCAAGAAAAACATTCGCACAGATCACCGAGTCTCTCGTCGCCATCAGAGCATACCAGAGCAACATGATTCGCGCGCGCGAGAGAGAGGGAGAGAGTTATGTTAGCTAAATCGTAATCAGGAAACTAATCCGTTTGATCGGCGGAAGTGTTTCGTGTCGGCGAGCAAAAAAAAAAAACGCGCGTGTTCGTCACTAATCGCTTTCCTCATTAATCGGTCCCGTTCCCGCAAGCTTGGGTTCTTTTTCTCGAGCGCCGTTCGCATCTTTCGAAATCCGACGAACTGTGATTTACGGTGCAGTGCTCCCGTCGTGCACCGAGCCGAGCCTGTCGGGCTCTCGCTCGTGAAATCTCGTCTTTCGACACGACACGACGGCAATTTCCTTATCGTTTCCTCGTACCGGATCGTAAAAATCTGCGCGCCGATCCCGACAGGGTGGCCACGTACGCTCGCGATCCGCGAAGCGCCGGTCGTCTCTCGCACAGGTCATGGACCATCAAAACGACGTATCATCGGACAGGATGCAATCTCTTGACGTGCACGTTTCACGGCCCCGTATCGCGCATTTCTCTGATAATTTGCCCGGCACAATGCCCGAGACATCGCATCGACAAATTGACGAACGTGTCGCCGGTTGAGGTGCGTGACAGCGCAAAATTTATGAAGATACTCTGCATCCGCGTGCAGTTCCATCGGAATAATTACTGCTTCGCTATTGGCCCGATATTGGGAGCGAATCGCGTGTCTGGTTTATGGGGATATGGAACGAATTGGGGTAGGGACATAGGGTTGCCTGTTAATGCACACACGCGTATACATACAGAAGAAGCATATACATATACAAGAAGAAGAGCTGTATGCAGGGTAAAGTGTCCAAATATGGTATAGTCGCCTCTATTATGGCACTATGAAAAAGAGGATTCTAAAACAATCAAGAAATGACATCAACAAAAAGAGGTTAATATTTGGGCACTTTACCCTACTCACGCTCACGAAAAAGAACAATAAAATAGATGCCGCAGCTTGCGCTGCCAGAACGATATCAGGATTACCGAAGTATACGAGATGGACTATCTAGAAACACTGATGGGATTTTGAGAAGCAACGGGAAACGCGAGAGGAATAAGAAAATGCCGGACGAAGATAACAGACACTAATCCGGGCAAAACGGTGTTACTAATCCGAACTGTCCTGTTATTCATTGCCGCGACACTGCGAGAACTGCCCGAAGAAATTGCACAAACAACCCGACTTTTTCCAAGAAAGCAAAGTCGATCTTATAACTGAAACTGTTCGTTGATCCACCCAGTCATCGATTGCGTTGATGACACCAATTCAAACCAAACAAAAATTGACGGAAATGAATTTCAAGTTCCTGGAGAAGGCTATCGTGGCAAGAGCAAACGCAGATGACAGCGAGATGCAAGTTGCAGTTGTGATTTCGTTTGAACCTGCGGCGTGCAACGACGGACATTAAGTTCACACGCGATGATGCAGGGCCGTAGATAATACGAAACAACGCCGCTGGTGACGCTTTGTAATTACGTTCATCTGTTAATGACGCCTTCGCGATTTGTGCAACCGGACGGCCGTAATGGGAGTTGCGGCTGGAATTGTAGTCCGAGGAAACATCGCGGAACCATGTCGAACATGTTCAACCACTGTCCACGGGATAAAAATGAAATCTGCAGCTAACTTGTTAAAACGGGCCACGACACCTCCCGAAACTTCGGACGCAGTGAAAACCAATCAAAACGTCGGCTTGCAATATTTAGCGGTGACAAGGTAACGATGCCGTTGAATTTTTCATCCTTCCATTATCTCCGGCCCGTGTCTCACCGGCGTTGAAACGATAAACGTCCAGTGAAACAAATTGGAGCTTACGGGCCACAGAAGGTTCCATAACTGAGGGCCTAGGCTCCAGAAATAGTATTTCAGCTTTTGGGAATCTCGTGAATTTTCATAGTATTGTATTCAGTGTACCACATTTCTATTTTTATTTCGTTAGATATATTATTTTTACCATATACATGCTGTGAATAATACTGCCCAACAAATTTCAACTTTTTTGAAAAAGAAAACATATTTTTCAACTTTAAACAAATATTATGATGCTATTATAAAAGATATTGAATTGTTCTTTACAGCAAAAGGTTCTGTAGAATTTCACGAATACAGCGTTATCCAATATTAATATTAATACATTATGATTGTTTAAACATTATAACATGTCATAATCTAATGTACATAATTTCAAAACATACGAATATATTTTTTATTTTTTATATACGAATGCAGTTTCATTAAAAGTCCCTCTACCTTTCAATACGAGATGATTGATTTGTTTCATTGTATGAACCGGTGACGAACGTTTCATAGCTCTCGTTTTATAGCCAATTAAAATTGAAATGCCAATAACTCGCGCCGTCGACCGTACGATTGCAATCCAGAGAATCATGATTACCGAGTTAAGAAATCATTATTTCGAATATTTGTTAATTTATAATGTTATACCATATGTGCTTCGCGGTCCGTGCGTTGCTCATTAGTGATGTAGAGTGTAGAGTATCAACGCTCCGCGGCGCCGGCGAAAATAATTTTCATCCACGCATTTTCTACATTAATTCGGAAAAAACCCACACTCGCAGAAACCTCCATAGTTTTCAGGTACATAATTTGTAGTTGGACTTCAGCCGTGGAGTTTGAAAAATTTGTGAAAAAATATTTCACACTGCGGCAATACCAGCAGAAAATATTATAACGAACCGTAAATGTGGCTGTCGAAGAAATTATATTTCAGCTATTACTAAAGATTAAGGATATCGTTAATATTAGACGAATATGGTGGAATAATTAACTTATATACATTTTACGTACATTTGAGTTTTTATCAAATATAAAATAATACGCTGTGTATGTGAAGATTATATTTAAAAAGGTATTGTACTAAATATTGATAACTAGACTGCGGATCTTTATGCAGAATAAAAAATGTTTGCATTGTTTAATTGTCTTAAGCTGAAATTAATACACTGATGTCCTTAAATCTTCTTAATTCGTGCACAGCTTGAAACTGCACGTGCCGAATTTTTTCATAAATGCATAAAATCCGCAGTCTATTGATAACGTATACACTGTTACGTGGAAATTAAAAACAAAATTTGTGTGTGTGGGTGTGCGTGTGTGTGAGAAAGCGTCGGAACATTTTTTTATACCTCCTCGTATAATTCCAATACAAAATTTTATTACACACGACGTGTTTCATCATTCCCATCGCCTCACTTGTCTCCATCGTTAATGAAAAAGTTTTTCCCGTCGAATATACGTACACCGATGCACGCTGGATCCGTATCGCCGCGTACTTTTTGCCCGATGGAGCTCACCGCGATTCAACGGTCCCGTTTTTTATTAAAACAGTCGGATAAAAATCATTCGTACATCGTATACCCAATTACGTAGAAAGTAGATTTTCCTGGCAGAAAAACGTGACGGCCAGGCCGCAAATTTCACGTGCTCTCGCATAATATGAAAGTATCTGCGTAAATTCCCCGTCGAAATAAAAGGGAATCTCCCAAGATCAGGAACACTTTCATTTTCGAGCGATCTTGCTGATTCCTGCTGCACGGAGTTTCATCGCACGCTAATTGCCATAATCAACTGGTCAACGACTTCGAAGTGCTCTCTTCCTGACGGGTTTTTCGCGAGCGAATTTTTCCATGGAAAACCAGCGATGATTGATTCGCCTCGGTCTGCCGCGAGCCTAGCGAAAAATCGGACGCGTCAGGAGAAAGTCGCGAATTAAGAGTGCGATAGGAGATCAGGCTGCGAACGAAGTGGTACGATGATCTTTTTTCAACATCTGCGACATGGAGTGTCATCGGGAAATCGACTTTCGCGGTCTCGAGCCCCGTCCTCGTCGTCGTCGTCGTCGAGCGAGCGAAACACGAAACACGAAAGGCAAATAGAAAATTTCACCGTTCCACGGTTTTACCCGGTTGCTCTCTCGGATGCACTCTCGCTGAATAAACGTCCTTAGGAGGACACTTTAAGCGGCGGTGCACGCGATACAGATCATTTGATCGGACGGTTCATTAATCTTCGATGAGGAGGAAACACTTTCGTCCTTATTGCGCCCGATCGCCCTCCCCGGATAGACCTCGCTTCCCCGAAGTTTAATGGAATTTAAAGAGAATTTTAAACTTTGGTTCCACGACGGTCCGCCGGCTGATGGACAAGCATACCGCCTGAAGAGAGTACTTTCTTTCCTGCTTTCTTCTCTCTCTCTCTCTCTCTCTCTTTTTTCTTTCCGCCGTTTCCCGACCGCTAATTCGCGAAAATGAACAGAGTGAACTCCCCGCGGAAACGGACGAATGAAGTTTTTCGGTCGATAGATCAATCAACTGGGGACATTTCATCGTGTTCGAACATGCTTCAGTAGTGTCTAACGCCAGTTTTCTAACTATCTTGTTACAATTACAAACATTGTAATTTCCTCATAGAGAGAAAGATAGAGAGAGCGGACCCAAAGAAGACAGCTAGCCATATTGCAGCAGGAAAACAGGAAAACGTTGCCAACATTAGTCGATGTACGGTATCGAGAAGATTACATGATGGAGGACTATTTGGCAGAGTTAAAAGAAAAAAAATAAATAAGGAAAATTGAGTAGCCCGATTAAAGTTTGCCAAAAAGTATTGTGATTGGACTGTTGAAAATGGGAAAGCTGTTCTTTTTTACAAAGACAATATTTACGACGTCCAGTTAGCACAAGAAATGATATCAGGTACCAAACACCAACTGTTAAACATGGTAGGAAGCATCATGAGAGAAAGATAGCGGGAGCGGATCCTTTCGCAGCATTTTCTCTCTCTCTCTTTCACCTTCGCTTCCGACCGCTAATTCGCGAAAACGAACAGAGCCGACATTGTTTCCCGTGTAAACGGTCTAATGAATTTTTTCGGCCGTTAAATGAATCAAATAGGGGCGCAAACATTTAGTCGACAACCAAGGCCTGATACCCGCTGATCCAATTCTGTTTCGAGTGTTTGCCAGCGCGCAGAAAATGGAGCCCGCGAACAAAACCAACAGACCGCGCCAACAGAAATCAAAGCCGACCGTCGAAGATTTCATTTCCTACGTCCAACGCCCGCGCGTACACACACACACACGTCCACCCAGGCAAGATTACAATCGCGCCGGCTAACAGACCATTAATAAAATTGATTGAAGTTTATTGATTCTATCTAAACATTCGGCGTAGCCGTTTTATCGCGCCCCGGGATCGTATTTACGATCCATATCGCGCTTTTCATTCAAACCGGGAACAGGGAACGTCGAAAGTTTTATGTACCGCATGCCGCGATAAAAATATTTCCCCATCGCGAGGGAATGCGATCCTTTTATAGTGACCATTGGTTATGGAAATACACCGACCGTTCCGTCCGGATGTTGATTATTAGCGTCACTGACGGTTCTATACTTTTCTTCGTTCGGCGAGACTTTCGGCATTATGAGAATTTTTACAGCGAATCGATAGAGACATTAATTGGGCTAAGTTTCTATAAAAAGTGTTTTCCATAATACGATGAACTCCATTTTCGAATATCAACTTTCATTTTCTTGTGATCGATGCTGAAAGTCTGCCGAGAAGATCAAGTCGTAAAGTAGATTGCAAAATTAGAGAAAGCCGAAGGAACTACCTTCTAAATGATTTCTAAAGACATTTAACGGAAGAGTACCTCGGCATGTCAAAATTCATGCTACACGTTTTACTCCTTTCCGCAGCAAACGGTTTCTCTAACGTTTGTACGAACAAGAGAATTTATTTTCGCCGGTGATGCAGAACCACGAATCGCGGCAGATTACCGGCAGTCGGATGACGGGATCGGTGAATTAATAGTTCGGAACAGGCATTTAATTGTGTATCGTCGTTACATAATTGTCCGAAAGCGGCGCCTGCAGACCCACCCAACCAGCGGCGCGCACCGCGCCGTCGAAAATACACTAACGTCTTTGGCAATTATCGATAATCGATAGATGATGCGCTCCATTACGGTGTACCTACCGAATTACACGTATGTATAGCTTGTTAATTCGAGACGGCTAATACGCCGGGCCGTTCGTCGGAGTATTTGATAAGGTAATGTATAGCTATTAACGTTGAATAAATGATCTGATATTAGAGGGTCATCTCGCCGTCAGTTAATCATCCCGTGTATATCCGATAATGGATAAACCATCTGGCGGTGCGCTCGCGCCGTGCCGCGCCTCGCCACTTTTGGTCGAATCGAGTTTCGAGTTCGATTGTTTGCGATGCCAGGGCTCGCCGCGGCGTGCTGGATAGTTTTCAATGAAGTTAGGATGTGATGGAATATTTAATAAACCGGAAACTGAAGAAATTCCGGCCGGCAAAACAGTCCGAAACAAGAACCATTACGTTCAAACTCGAGTTAATGAAGTACGGCGTCTCGCCCCGGGAATGGGCAACAATTCATCGCACTTAAAAGTATTAGGAACTCGGGATAATTGAAAGCGACAGTACGAGTAACGATCCTGTTTCACAGACAACGAATATTCCCCTCGGTTCGAACCTTCTGCCTTCTCGCTGCCGTGCAGTTTGCCGATTAACTACTTCGCCGACGAATTTACTGGATGCCGACGCAACTAATTCTAAGTGCGTATTTATCCGTTCCGATCAGGAACGCATTAATTCGATTGAAAAAGGCTTGGAAACCAAAATAGAAGTTCCCACGTCTCAAACGAGCAAGGTTTGCCTCGTCGTAAGAAGTTTAGAAATAAAAGAACACACTGTCAGAGTGGCGGAGGGTTGAAAGCCGGTAAATATTCCTCTAGTATCGGTAAGCAACGAGGTCCCGCGTCCCATATTAGCAGGCTTTACCCTGTCCAGGCTAGGTTTCATCGACGTTTCGGCGATTCGGTAGTCGGCCGGCTCGTCACATCGGGCTGCTTAAGTATCAGTAATCGATACATCTTGTCTGCGCCGATGTCGCCGCGGGGCACACCGGCGAGCTAATATCGAGAACCGTGAGGTCTGCGTCGTCGGTGGGTTCTCTACTTACCCGCGCAACAACACTGTCAGCCGGCTGGCTGCCGCTTCAGGTATACCCAGTGGAACACGGTGACGTGGCGAGTACGGTCGCGACGACGACGACAACAACAACGACGGCGAAGTGCTTAGTCGAACCTGTCGAAAACGTATCGAGGCAGACCGCGGCACGCCGCCACGTTTATAAAGTGCCCCCTAATCTCGTGGTAGGTAGCCATTGTTAGGCGCCGAGCAATCGCCATCAGGGCGCACACCGGACGAAACGGTGGGGAGCTGAGGTGACTACGGTAATCCCATGGATTTCGAGGTGGTGGGCCAGACTAGGAAACCAGCAGGGAGGATAGAGAGTCAAGTCCTCTCTCTCTCTCTGTCTCCCTCTTTTTGTCTTTCTCTATCTCTCTCTCTCTCTTACTCTCGTTCTGATTCAGGGTGTCTATGTGTGCGTTGGTCTCTATGTGTGTCTGTTTCAGCTCCTACTCCTTTCTTATTCTTCCCCCTTGATCTCCGGTAATCTCGTTCCCAGGAGCCTTTCGCGTACTCCTCCAGGTCCGGGGGTTATGTATCGCCGTACACAGGGACCGACTCAGAATTGTGGCTATAAATTTAACCAGCTCGCGGACCCGGTAAAGAGACACGGGACGGTACGGATAAATAGCCACTTGAACCCGTCGTTCGCCTATTTCTCGTCTTTTCTTATCCCGGGGCTTGCTGACGATGGTCGTGATCCATTAGACCGAGCAGGAAATTTGGAGAACTTGCGGTAACGAAATTTTATGATCGATTCCATTATCCGACGTCAGATTTCCGGTATTTCTTTCAACAATTTGTTAACGTTCCTCTAAACATTCGCTAATATATTAATTTATTGTCTTACATTGTGCAGAGAATTTGTGCAAACATGTTAAATACAGTAAGGCTTTAAATAATCTACACATTTTGGTTGACTACTTAATATTTTAATTAGCAAAGAGAGAGAGTTACAACAGAGAGTTGTAAAGTGAAATTTTAATCGCGATTCTCGAAAAGTTATGGTCTGTATGCACGCTCGCAAGTAAAAGCACTCACTAGTGATTTTTCCACTAAATTCTCGGCTCCATGTTCATGATGGGATATTTACTAGAGAATTTATTTACTGAGTTGTAGTTAGTGGAGATTACGTATGAGACATCTGATATTTGCATTTACACGCGCATCATACCTACAAGCATTAAAATTATGGAACCATGTATACTCGATATTCTAACTCTCTACTAACTGAAGTATCGATCGTTAGAAAATGGAAGCGAATATCGGAAAGTTCAGCTCACCATGTTGTATAACAATTATTTTCCTGTCAAGAAATACATATCACTATTTTTTTTAGTTATTTTCAAGAGCTTTCGACAACATTTACAGCACTCTGTTGACTTCAAGCATCGTCCAGAAAAAAAAGAACGAAAGCAAATATTGAAAAATGGATTTTAACATATTGTAATGCACTCGGTTCTTTCTCGTGAAACACCATTCTTTTTTTTTTTTTTTTTTGGAATTTACAATTTTACGAAAATAGATTTTTCGTTGTACAAGAGGCCTCGACAACATTTACAACACTCTGCTGACATCAAGCATCGTTCACAAGAAAACGGAGGGGAATATTGAAAAACCGAGTTCACCAAACTGCGATGCAATTATTCCTCTTACAAGGAGCACCGATATTTTATTTCACGAATTTGTAACACTAGAAAAATTGATTTTTGATCATCGCCAGGCCGTTTTGTCGAACCACTCGTCGCCCCTCACCGCGTCCAGCTTATCGACCGTGAAATACATTTATGTATTTTTTCGTTTGGATAAAATACGAGCGCGATCTCTCCGCCTCTAATCGGGTCAACGCGTTTTGAACGTAGGATTTTTGTCGGACGATATTTTTTTTTCAATTCATCGGCGAATTTAAGCTTCTTTGTTTTGCATCGGGAAATCTGCGAAATGAAATGTACACTGTCGCACGTGACCGTGTGTTTTTTATGACGTTCGCGCGGAAAGTTTGCACAATGATGGCCCGTGTGAACAGGCGAGAGGTTCACGTTGCAGCGAGGTTTGTCACTGTTGGAACTCCCTGGCGCGGTGTCTGCAGCGGCGCCGGTTCCTTTGAGATGCACCGCACGTAAGACTTCTTCGTACGGTAACTTCCGATCGTGATTCGGAATCTATTATGTGCTTGCCTGTGGTAAACTCGTTACAAAGCTTACACGGCTGCTGCTAACACGCTATTTCTGATACAATTAATGTGATTTCCAGCCGCTCCGTTTCGCAGAGGAGCTCTCATTAATAGAAAGCCGCGTGCTTGCTCCTTCGAAAAATGTATACCGCGTGAACTGCCGCGCGCAAACGCAATTTCAAACGTGATTCCGCAAAATTCCAATGCACCGTGTAAACCAACTACTTGCGTAAACCGCAATCTCTCTCCCAGAGTTGGGCAAAAATTTAATCGACGCCTGACGAATAAATTTCTACTTCGATCGTTAATCGCAATCAATAATTAATCTCCTAGTTTAGTCGTTAATTGCGATTAACGATTACATTAGATTAACGATTAATGATTAACTGCTGAAACTCCGAGATGAAATCACAGAATCGAAACTGTATGAATACTGAAAATATTTAAACTTAGTTTAGGTGTATTGTCAATGGTCTGTAATAGAAACTCTGTTTACGTGCTTTTCTGTTTTTGTTTTACTTCGACATTTTACTGGACGCTTTACGACGCAATTCCACAGGTCTTTTGCAAATATTAATAAAATCGAAGAACTACGATCGGGACTACTACAAAAAGTTGCATCATGTAACAGAATAGTAGACTGTAACTATCGAAAAGAATCTAGTCGAATAAAAATTGATTACCTGTTTCTCAACGAATTCAAGATAACAATTACTTTTGTATTTTCCGAAGAACTCTTGCTACGCTCTCTTGCAACAGTCTCGCGCAATAATTAACAGTATGGCGTATTCTGGAGAAAATTGCAATAATTTCTACGAATTCTGTCTTCACTTTCACGCCATAAATATTTATGATAAAAATTAGGAGGTGGAGGACGAAACTGTGAAAACATGAATTTCAGTATATGATTGAATTATTATCAACATCATAACATAATTAAACTGCTGTTTGTTTTCACAATTTATTAATAAAAGTTAAGGGACTAACATTTTTCCACGGAGTATGATAAAACCCGCCTCGTATAATGTTACTGGATAAGGTGCACCGTTCTATAAACAAAATCGGATTGATCGGTTTTTACCGGACAGAGTTCCTCTATAATTACCGGGGAATGTACGAAGTGATTTTAGGTTGCCCGATAATGAGGAAAGTAATACCTTTCCCGGGATTTCCATCCATTGTGTTCGTAATTCTGGAATATCCTATGCGCTTACGCGCAGATGCTACGCTGCTCTGTGATACACGCATACATCCCCGTCCAAAAGTATGTGGAGACCTATTATTTTTATGTGAAATCCGTGGAACATAATTTATTTTATTATCGTTAAATCTTATTACAAGCATATATGTAATTTATCCTATCTAATTTATTATATTCTATTTAATTATATTCTCTTAATTATAGTCTTCTCATGAGCACATTATGAGTGAAATAATGAAAAAATTAAAATAACCAGGATCATTCTAAAAGATTTTTCATTTTATGTATATGAAAGTCACCCAATTTATGTATGTTATACATGTCGAAATGTTTAGTAAAAGTTAGTATAAGCGTGGTAATAAACACAGTCGTGTCATTTTTATAAGAGAACATGTTCTAGTTACTGTCAAGGCTCGGTAGATTTAGTGTTAAAACGAAAGATATTGAGAACAACGTGATAAATATTTTGAATAATAGAAGAAAATTTAATCAAACCACATGCAAGTGTCCACCATACTTTTGTGCAGGGGTGTACACAAGAGGAGGAGCACACGAATTTTTCCTGTTATAGCGAAGCCATTTCGTATCCCGGTTATCCTAGCCGAACTATTGCTCTCGTGTGCTAGCCTCCTTCCGGATTCTCCCTATTTATCTAAACGTCGACGAGACCCGGCAACCTAGGAGCCACGCCGCTATTTCCGGGGCCACGATGGAACGAGATTTTGTCAAAAACGTTCACAATGCCGGAGACGAACGACGGAACCTGTATTAGTCCCGCGCGAGCGTTATCCTTCGCCGCGAACGATTCCGCTTTCCGACTTCCACGCAAATCTCACTTCCGTCGCGGTCGGCTTAGAGTGCTCCAGAAAGCCAACATTTGTTGTCAAAATTTTATCCTCACACTTTAGTATTTCAAAATCATATTTTTTTTTTTATAGAATAAGAACCCAAATGGACTTGAGCCTGTATGAAAGGAAGGGGACTTTTAAGAACTTTTTCTGGAAAAAATTTGTGGACTTCGGCTTTAGACAAGTACCTTATAAGTACTTATATTAAGTACCTAGCAATTTTTTTACCATAAAATCTTAAAATATTCTCTTTCTTGTTGGATTGAAAAAGTCTTCATATGTAAAATCACATATTTACAGAATGTTCATTAATTTTTTATTTCAAATGATTCTGCTCGAAGAAATCGCGCAACGTAATTAGGATAACAGCTTCCGAGAGAGTGGCCGGTACTCCATCATTTTTTAAGGTTACGCAGCAAGAACTTCCTGCAAATTACACAACATATGTACCTATATGTATATAATCAGATATTTAGTTCAGACAGAAATCCTTTAATTTTTTACAAGAAGAAAGTTCGAAGTTCTTTTCACACAGTCGACTTAGCATAACCCCTTAAAGGTAGTACAGTTTTAATAAAAAAAAATGGTACTTTCTAAAATTTCACAGCGAAGAACTTACTACAAGTTACAGTAAGATCCATTAAATTTTTCAGTAAAAATTCTTAAAAGTCTCATTCTCTTTTTAAATACTTAACCATGTCCCCTTTCAGGGTGCGTACTTTACAGAGAACATGTATTTTTAAAATGGTACGAAGTTTAATAATTAAGTTGTGACCGTAAAAGAATCGCTGCGCGGAGCATTGTAGGTGTGTAGACTTGAATTTAGGATGCCGGATCTCGCCAGGATATATACTACATACAGTGGCTCTCAAAAGTGTTCGTACGTCCTTTAAAACAGAATAACTTTTTTATAATTGTACCAAACGACCTGATGTTTTGTAAGCAATTAGAAGCATAGGTTTACTAAATGAGGTGAAGAAAAAAATTCTCCAAAAATACTAATTTACAAGGTTACATGCAAAAATAAAAAAGGCATTTTTTAAAACTTTTTTATTTTTGCACGTAAAMCCTTGTAAATTATAATTTTTGGAAGCTTTATTTTTGCACATCATTTAGTAAACCAATGCTTCTAATTGCTTACAAAACATCAGGTCGTTTGGTACAATTATAAAAAAGTTATTCTGTTTTAAAGGGCGCACGTACACTTCTGTGGGCCACTGTAGCTCATGCAATGGTTAATGAATTTCTCTCGTGCAAATTTCACTGGTTCCGATACCACTCGAAATTCCGGGTGAACAGAAGCTAGACGTTTCGTCTGGTTACGTTCCGTTTCGCTAGCCGGAAAGTTGAAATCTTTCTCAGCCGGATTCTACGTGCACAATGGTTCTATAGTTCCGTTGGCTGAATTCTACAAGTTTTGCTGTACTTCGTGTATATGCCGGATCGAAACGGTGGAACCAACTTCCGGTTGCCGCTTAATCTTCCGGTGCACGGGTGAAGGGAACTCTTACTAGGAAACTGAGTTCGGGAATCTTTCGATCACGTTTTTATTAACAAATACAGCTGCGTGTTGGTTGTTTCATATTCTAGTAGAAAGGAGCGTGCTACACGATCCAGAATCGATCAGACAAGTCTCACTTTTTTGCATACGTTGCATAAAAGAAAGTGGATAAGTGTGACGTTAAATTCCGAACGATTTTCACTTGAAATAATTATGCGTTGCCTTTTCATCGAGTCAAACAAATTTTTAATGATCGAGAATTATGCCTATCAATTTAATCAAACGAAATTTCAGCAGTTAATCATTAATCAATTATCCGATTGACGACTAAAGTAGAAATTTAACTGTTATTCCCAATTAACGATTAATAAGTATTTAATTGTTGAACGCAATTAACGACTAAACTAGGAGATTAATTGTTAATTAGATTTTTTTTGTCCAACTCTGATTACATTTATTGAACAAATATTCGTAAATACGGTGACCAATAGCTGCAACATGATTGTAAGCTGCAGTTTTATTATACAAAGTAAAAAAGGAATTTATTTAGCCTATTAAGGAATTCCGAGATAAGCAAACAAGATCGAAAGGATAACAATTCTCTACACGGACTGAACTGGTGCACCGGAGGGTTGAAAATATAGTACACGGAGCCAGTAGCCATCCTATAAGTAGGGAAACATCCTCAAATGCAACTCCAACAAGAAACATTGAACAGTTTTAGAGTTTTTATTTGCAGAAACACAATTCTAACGGTGGACTCAGCGCGCAAAAATAAGAAGGGATATCAAATGTCTCTTAGAAACGCCGGAATACGGAGTTCAGTTTGTTAAAAGAATTACTGGAGAGTACAAGAGCCTGTAACTCAGAAAACAAGCTGGTATCGTATGTTTACAAGGGCTTGTTTTCTTATTTCCGTCTGCTGAATTCTCCACGTATCATCCTGCGCAATTACGCGTGCACAAACAGCGTCCAAACGAGCAACCGAATAAAAGTAAAACAGAGGAGGCAAAAGCACAGTAAGAATTTCGTATTTACATCGTACTACGAGCTGGTTAGAACGTCATCCGAAATAATCAGACAGATAAATGACTCGTAAAGCCGAGCACGTGTTAACACAAAGTTATGCAAATTTAAGCGAGCTTAACGTATTTTTTGATATCCCCGCAGGCTGTGTGCTAGCGACCAATTTACAGCATAGGTGTTCAACGCTGGTGGCTTGGATTTATCTTATTAAAGACCCGTGTAACGGAAAATTGTTGCAAACGGAGGAAGAAAAAAATGTGCTAACGAAGAAATGTGGCGGCAGCAACAGGCTTATTGCGAAAATCCGACGCGTCTCTATTTCAACGCCTAATCCAGGAAACTCGTCGTAATCCAGAAATGAATGGAAGCTTTCTCTTTCATTTAATTCCTCAAAGTTGAATTATAAAAATTTTTGTTATTGTACGTTCAATTTTGCTCAAATTTTTAGGATATGTTCCGTGTAGTGAAGAAGAAAAAAGCCAGCACGTTTATTTTCATACGAATATTTACAGTAGACACAATGAGCTTTGTTATTACGTTTGTCTTCATCGTTAATGGAAATGCATTTCCACGTGAAAATGAATAATTATAATGACGCTGTTGTGATGAAATACTTCCTGCCAAAGGCGGGCAATATTGGAACATCATAAATTGAAATATTGTGATATATTCCAATTGTGTGGGAACAGTAGGAATAAGGTTATAAGAATTTAAGAATATTGATAAACCATTTCGAATTTATTAAAATTATTGTAGAAGGAAATTCCACTTCCGTTTCTTGTCATTGAAGTGTTAGGTATACAAATTGATTTGTAGAATAGAAATTTATTTTCTTGTGTTTTTAGTCCAGTCAACGAAAGTTTTTACCTCCTAACTAGTCCAAACAAAGTCCCAAAGTTAAAAATTGTGTCCCTCCACTTCCCTCTACACCCCCCTTATGAGTATTCTTTGACTGGACTATTTGGCTGTTTTAAATTATAAACTTTTGTCATAAATGCATAATCTTATAAATTATTGGATCTTCTATTTGGTGGAGATGGAAAGAGGGTGGTTCTAAAGTAGAGTTTCTACCGATTGATTGCGCGGGCGGCGAATAAATTTGTACAGCCAAGAGAAATTTTTTATTTGTATGGAAATTCGCGTGTCTCTGGCAAGACACAGTCGAAAGTATTAATTTGGGGAGTACAGACAAATTTACGCGAGAATGATTTATTCATCGTGCATGTTGCAAAAATTCGAAAGGAAGCCATCCTGATTCACCTCCGTGCGTTTCGCCACTCCCGTGGTAATATGTTGCTTTTGAATCCTCTCGGAAAGTAGATTTCGCTGGATTTTCGAATCCGCCGGGCGCAGCTTATACATCCGCTTTCAATTTATTGCGGTTTAAAAGTAGATACCGCGACCGAACGATCGGGACGGTGTTCGAAAATCCCTGTTTTCGAGAGGATACTCAATGGCGACACGTCTCGACGAATATCCTCAAACCGAAAACGCGCGATACTTTTCCGCGAAACCTCTATTTCATTCTCTGTGGCATGCGTTTCAAACACTGGGTTTACGGGGCACTTTTTTAAATCACTTTGTGAAAATAACGGGAACGCATTTATTCAGATTTTTATGTGGCACTTTTATGAAATGGTTGAACGTTCAAAATTCTAGAGTGGAAGATTGCAACTCGAAGCAGCGACATTTTCTTTTTAAAAGAATCGCCGAATCATGTCGAAAAATAGAGAAAACACGACCACCTACTTGATTTTAAGAAGAATTTTCAAATCGACTTTAGAACGTGTTCCCACAGGAATTTTTCGATAGACGAGAGCTTAAATTAACAGGGGAGAAATGCACTTTATGATAGAGACACAAAATTTAAAAAGAATCGCAAAATCATGCTGAAAAATTAATGGAACCCCAATGGCTCGATCAAAAGTGACTGAACTTTGGCAGGTTTCTTAGAGTCAATTTTCGAATGAGATCCCGTAGGAATTTTTTAATGTTTGAGGGCTTAAATTAAAGGTGGAAAATTGCACTTCACGATAGACGAATTTGCTGTTAAAAAGAATCGTGAAATTCTGTCGCAAAATGGCTGAAACATACATCATGGATCGTACATATGCACCAGAGCAAAGGTCAGGGTTGAATTAAAACGGTCAGGGAACACTCGAGGAGAAAATGTAGATTATCTCCGATGATTGAATCTCCACTAGACCGAGTCAACGATACCCTTCACCTTGGTGCAGAAATTACTACAGCGTAGCATTTGAAAAGAACTCCATCAGGTGCAGAATCATATTGCCTTAAATCGCGAGATGCGGTCCACCGGCAATCTCATTAACGCAACGCAGCAATCATCCGACTACATAATGGCTCGTGCGCTTTCATGCCAATGATTTATGACAGTTCCATTATCAAAGTCATGTGAATACGAAAGTGCCTGTACACTTTCACTTTTCGCGCAAGCTCCCGCCAACGAATTGCAGCGGATTCTTTTCTCGCTTTGTCAAATTGCCGTCGGCCAATTCATGAATTCTAAATTTCCGGATAAGTAATTAACTTTTACAGCTGACAGAAAACTATCGAAGAGGCACGGGAAAATTTACGGCCGATAGGATCGCGGAGCCATTAACGTGGCATTTAGGATTTAGAGAAAATATACCATATAAGCATCTTTTCTTCATAGCGACAACCATAAACGAGCCGCAAAATTGCACACTGATTATGTATCAAAAAACACACGAGGCCTCAGAACTTAAAGTACGATTTTGTTAGATGTTTTACGGAACAAAATGGGGAGTAAGTTCGGTTGTCTAAAGCCCTCAGGCTGTATCTTATAGTGTTGTCATAAACTTGGCGGTACGTATTCCATTCAAAGTACAATAGCAGGGCCGAAAAAAATCGCGCGTCAAGTTTTAAGAGGTTGTCGTAAAGGGGGAAGTTCAATCTTCATATCTATGGTAAATTCAGTCACGAGAAACATTTTCCAACGTTTTTAGAGCCGTTTCAATTTTACATAATCTCCGAGAGAAACATGTTTTCTGTTCCCCACACGCTACGTCGTGTAAAAGCGTCTCAGGAAAAAATGAATGGTACACAGCGGAAGTAGACGCTTCAAGCTTTAAAATGAACCCAGCTGCAACACTGTACGATGATTTTTTACATAATTGTAACAGATAAAAGCGAACAATTTTTTGGGAATCGGTGTGATAATACTTTTGGAGCCACTGTAGGTTTCTTCGTTTGCCGAGAGTACTATCGATCAGTTTGCATCGACATTGTTGGAACATCCTGTACTAATATACGTTGCTAGCTACGTGACAGGGAATGTTTCCTCCCAACTATGACTTTGTCGTGAAAGACGCAACCGTCTCTTTGTTCACGAATTTACGAGAATTCCCGGAATTTTTTAAACACGGAAAGTTGCGCGTGCTTGCCACACATGCTCGGATAAAAACTGCACCATTGTGAAACACATTGCAAAGGATAATTATTAGGAACATAGATTTAGCAACTGATTTTCACTTTTCTGTATTTCCTATGGGACTTTCATCTCGAAACAAGAAATATATGAATTTGACACGAATGTGTTGTACCGATGATGCTCGGTTAGAAACTGCGACGAGGATCGTCGGTATCTTCTTCGGTGAAAAATCTTCCGGCTATAACCACACAGTATCCGATCCCCGGGTAACCTTAGAATACACAACGAAGTAAAAATCTAATTAGAAATCTACGTAAAATTTAACTGATTGTATCTGGCACGAGAATAACTGTACATTCAGAAAATATATAACACAGCAGAAAATAATAAGCAAATATTGATTTTTCATTATAAATGGTACTTGAAATTAACGATAGGAACGAATGAAGAAACATTCACGAGCTAAAAGTTGAACGTATGCATTTATTTCTTGGACTGGTTCACATAACTCAAATTTACCGCGGGGTAGTAACTGGAAAATTTCGAAAGCGTTTTCCCAGTATATCGGGCATGATCAATTTTGAAACCGGGGAATGTATTCACGATGGTTGGTGTCGGATCCGTCTGCGGGCAAAGTCGGTCCTCCGTCGAAGATCCTCGGCCGGTGCTAGATCCAAATCTCCGCCTAATGCCGTCTATGATAAAATAGCTGGTCCGCCTGGAAATGGAAAGCCGAGAGCGTGGACCGTATACGCGAGAAAGAGAGAGAGAAAGCGATTCGACCGGGACACGAGAGGTCTATAATCAAAATGCAAAACTCCGCCGGCTTTCAATTGCATGGAATATCGGAATACTCCGGCGCGAAGTGAATATCGAGCGGGATGCGTCGGAAAAAACTGGCCGCCCGAGAGGGATGAAACTCCTCGAAAGACGACGATAGCTCGTCATGCGAGTCGCCTCCACCTCCCACCCCCCACCGCCCAAACGAGACTATCGCGTCGATGATACACAGAGGGAAATTCCAGGAAATTTTCGCGAACCGCTCTGCTTGCTCCTTTTCCCACCGTCTACGTTCTCCGAGAACGAAATAAGTTACCCTTACATTCCGGAGGCGAGAAACGGACGTCTAAATTATCCGAAAAATGAAACAAACAAAATATTTCTACGATGAAACCGCACCGTGATGGGAGACGACAGTAAGATTGCATATGCCGGTTCATTTGGTGTACACATGCATTCCAAAATATCTTTTTTTATTTGTATTAATGGCGTTAACCCTCGCGATACAATATACAGTTAAGAGTAACACTTCAAATCGGAATAACTTTTTTAGGAATGGACCAAACGACTTCAATTTCTTTGTAAGGCTAGATGAATTAATGCATTTGGTCGGAATTGTGAAAAACAATAATAAAAATTGAATTTTACGACATTTTCAGCTAGGCCAATAACGAAAGTTTAAAATATGCGTTTGGTCAGCTTGTATTAACTATATACGCTCCGAAAATTTCATTGAAATTGGTTAATTGATTCACGAGTTATAAACGATCAAGTGGTAAGAAGGCCAAAAATCTTGGAAAATTGCAATTTTTACCACTTTTGATCGTTTATAACTCGTAAACCAATTAACCAATTTCAATGAAATTTGCGGAGCGTATATAACGTATACAAGTTAAAGTAATTCTTCTAGTCTTACAGAGAAATGGAAGTCGTTTGGTCCACTCATAAAAAAAGTTATTCTGATTTGCAGTGTGTGTGATCAATTTGCTCCTTACTGTAGTGTTTGAATATTTCAAACAAAATCTGCGAAATAGTGATTCTTTAATGTCTGTTGCTCCCTCTCTCGTAGATTTGTTCCTTTCCCGAGTCCTTCGGAAAAGATAAAAATTGATCCAGCAATTTGGGAGCTCGGGCAATCGCGACGGTCGAATGGATCATAAAACAAGACGGGACACGGCTCCCCTGATTACCTCTGAATGATCCGACGGGAACAATGATAGAGCTCCTTTTCGGTCCCTCGCCGCCTCCGCCGGGAAACGCCTCCATCGAGGATTCCCCGGTTACGTCTTCGCGATTTCCCTTTGCATGCAAATTTCAGTCTTACACGGAGCTGGTGGCTACGTATACTGGCAGCGGACGGCTGGTTTCCCGACAGAGATTCGCCCCGATCGCTGCAAGACCGAGTGTAAATGTCGGACTGACCGCTTGATGGAAAAGCGCAACCCTCAGGGCAGACACGACGCTCGCTGAAGAGTTCGCAAATGTTCATGCAGATTGCGATTTTTATGTGAACGTTTCCCCGAGAACGGGGTCCCGGGATTCGCCTGCTAAACGTTGTCAGCGTTTTCCGTCCCGGCTAAATTAAGATCAAATGTTACGGCTCGCCAAATTGACTGCTACGTCCTCGGAGTCGAATAAGACGTAAATTGTTTCAGACTCCCACGGTTTCTCGATCGTGATAAGTTTATATACCGAGAGTAGACTTTTTAAGCGGAAAGATCCGCAGTCTAATTATTACAGATCCACGATTCCACTTCCTTAAAATTCATCTAGAAAAATTGCAAATTGCATGAACACATTCGCAACCTATTAATTACTATGATGTATATAAAAGTTCTATCGCTATTAGAACTGTTTCCCGAGAAATTCTCAACTGACAAATTGTCGACAAAGTTGCGAATAGTCCGAAACTTCACTGACAGCTAATAATAGCTATAAGCAATACGTGAAACCCTTATCAAAGTAAAATCGTCGGACCATGAATGAGAGACGTGCAATTCAATGTTAGTCCAAAGTGGTTCACGCATGAGAAACGTTTATCCCAATCTAATTGTAAGCGGTTAACTGGACGGTATACCGTAGTATACAAGCAAACGTGCGTTCTCCTTATCACGTACAATATAACACATCCATGACTAACCGTGACATTCTTACCGCGGGAAAATCCCAAAAACACAAAACAAATCTGATCGAGGATTCCTGCCGAGCTGCTTTCCACGTTGAATTTTTGTGATCGGCCATATAGCACTTTCTAGAAGCCGCTTTCTAAAGTGTCTCAATACACTTCATAATCACGGATGTTCATTTACCTGCTATCAAAACATCTTCACATAAACTTTCTCTCGTCCGCCGGGACCACAACATCAACACGGCGGCGGAACGCAGCAAACAGTGGTTGGTTCGCATGAGGTCGGGCAAGCAGAGGACAAGTTGACGAAACACGTTGCAGGGACACATGGACCGCATACATCCGTTATGGGCGCGCAAACGCTCTTGGGTCCCTCTCCGTGCCCAGGAATATCCGGTCTGTTCTTCCTCATTTCTTTCATCAACGCCAGCAGCTTCTGCACCTGCGCCAACCGAGCAGCATACTCGTCGTATTTCGCTTTCTTCTTCCTCTTCAACGTCTGCGTGCCTTCTTCTTTCTCCTCGATGCGACAGTTGCATATCAGATGATCAGGATGCAGAGGCGGCAGAATTGTAGCACTGCCCCAATGAAACGCCTCGACGTCCTCGGTAGATAGCTCGCGGAATTGGTACTCGTAATAGTCGTCGGATTCCTCTCGGGCGTAGAACGCCTTTCGTATGCTGCTTGGAGCGTACGTCTCCGTCGTGATGCACCTGCCCAGACAACTGACGCGAACGTACACCTCGATGTTCGATGTTGTTTCATTATGGTCCTCGTCGAGCAACGAGAACGTTCCACGCGTGGATCTATAAACGGTTTAGGGTTACTTTTTGTTGAAAGTGTGAGGTGAGCTCAACCATCCTATCCATTACTTATGTTCGGAGAAAGCAACGCGTTCCCCTGCAATTCCCTGAAAAATTTAGCTGGACTGCTTTAACACTACGGCTGCCACTGTTGGTCAAATGACCGGTTTCATATTTTTCATTTCACAATTATTGAAACTGGGGCAGATATGTTTTAATAAAAATTGCGCAGAAATAAATAGAGCCTTGTAATTTTTGTAAAGCTGACATTTTAGTCGCTTTTAGTGCTCGGTAGGTTTACTGTTAACTGGAAGCACGTGGCAGCCATTTTACCAAAGCAATTTCCGCCAAGCGCCGTTTATAGTGTACAAATATGTACAGTGGACTCGCGTGTAACGTGATCAAACAATTGTTCTAAAAAGAGCTGTATATAGGTAGTTACTCTAATTAATAATCGGACGCTCTAAAAGAGACGATAACTTTTTTAATACTGTACTATACGATTTGAACTTTTTTGGGAAGCTAGAGCAATCAGTTTACTACACGATGTAAAAAGCAATTTTTTCAAAATTTGCGATTGATCGGAATTGTAGAAAATGTACTAAAAGTGGCATTTTACAACTTTTTTATGTGGGCCCTATACTGAAAATTTAATAAAAATAAATTTTCAAAAAATACCACGTTTTTAAAACGGACTAATAATTTATAAGTATATAAAAAGATTGTTTAAATTTTTGCCCAACTCTGGATAGTATCCAATACATATTCTTTTAATTTAGCATGAAATTAGCTACAAAGAAAGCTAGTTCCAGGCGGAAACGATTACGAAATTCTCCTCGGCGTGTTTCCGCAAGATCAAAGTGTTTCAATTCGCGCGACTCCCAAGGAAAGAAGCGGATACAGCCAGTAGCTACTAGCTTAAGAATTAATTTATTTGATTGTTCCGTTCGTGGTTGTCAGAACGGTAGTTCGTCAGTGAACGTACATCCGCTGTGGCCGTCGCCTAAGGCGGTCGCTTTAATTCGTTCTCGCGGAAAAGCGGATTTACGAGCGCGCCTTCTCGCGGACCCGTATCAACGCGCGTCTCCGCCATTCTTTGGCCGGGAAAGATAAAACGTTATCCCCTAAATTATGTTACCCCAGCACCGGCAACGAACTTGTTGGCCGAAGTTTCACATGCTGGAAGCAATTAACAAGGGTGGCAGTTAGTAATCGCATAAGGGAACCGCTTCTTCAACGAACACCAAAGACAAGATTTAAGGCTGTATAAGCTGGAGCGTTATTCTTAGAACCTATTTAAGATTTTTTTTAAGGGAATCTAATGATTGTTCGGCCGATCTATCTTTTACCCGCCTATTCATCATCGCTTGGAGCATGCGAACTATTTTTTTTCGAGCTAACATATTGAAAATTGTACGAGCTGCATTTTTTGGAACGAAAGTCCCTTCTTTTTCTCGAAATCTGAAGTCAATCGACGAAATGTAACTCGAGACATTGTGTACGACAGTTCGAGAAGCAAGGTTCCGAAAGAACCGCCGTCGAGTTCCGCTTATTTTTACGAATTGAAATAAATCCTTGTACAGACATGTTTTTAAAGTTCCAGACAGAAACACTCCGTTAAGTTGCAGGCAATGAGCAAACTGTAAAGAGAGATTATTCTAGCAGACACGTTAGACTCTTTCGGCATCGTTTCGTTTTGCTCCTTCTCCATCTCCACCTACTTCTTTACACTTTTTGGTCCCCTGCGTGGAAATCCGAACCCCTAGACTGTGAAATGCTATCTTGGAACGTTGAACCTTATACTCTGGAAAACTGGAAAGCAGGGCATCTCCGTTCCGATTACAATTAGGAGGGAACGCTAGAAGAAGAAGGCGAACCGTTCCGAAAGAACAACGTTGTCAAGATTGTGCTAACTTCAAGCGTGAAACGATGCGTCTGATACATTAAAATATTCGTTTCCTTCAGTTTAATGTACCAAACGAGGAAAAATAGACCATATATGCTATCTTTTCGTCCGGGAGTAATGACACGGGCCTATATCAAATATCGCGATCGAGGGGAAATTCGTGTATCTCCCCATTTCGAAAGTGCAGCGAGATTTTACTTGCAAAAAGGTTGCCGGCCGGGGACGGGTGTTTGCGCGAATCTAACAGAAAGTGGGACGTGCAAACACTTTGTTTTTTAAATCTATCCGTTAGCTTACCAATTCGAATGGCCCGGGACAGAGGGAAACGGGGTGAAACAGAACAACACAATTTTTCCTCTTTTTTCCGCTGCCTGTTTGGCCCGTTAGGCGGGTGGGGTCAGAAATTTTCGCGGGATACGGGTCAGACAACGGACGGATCTCCGATACAAATGAACAGAACCGGGTTTCGGGTTTCCGACTAATGCGGAGGGCAGCACGGTACAGCGGTTTTTTAAATTACATTAACCGACACGGTTAGAGGGGAGCCGGGGGTAACATTCGCCGTCGGAGTAATCCGTTTCGCCAACGCATTTGCATAAACGCCAGGCTCGCGTATTTAAATACAGTCACCTTGATACTGGCTCCCGGTTCAGGTCGCTGGAAAAGTAGCCTTCAAGCTCTTTTCTCTCGCGCAGGTCCTTGATAATGCCATTAAGCAGCCCGTCCACGCTGACGAGGGTGAAACCGAAATTCTGCTGGCGTTCCAGCGCGAAAAACTTGGACACCTGTTTGTACACGTAAATCTGCACGTCCACCCCTTCTACGGGCCTCTCCAGGCTCGTTTCCGGTATCGCGAACACCACCGATTTACCCCCGTAAAATCGCTCGTTCTCGTAATTAGAACCCCGATAGGACCTATAGTCGCTTCGATGAGGTGCCAGGGTGACCCACTCGTCGTCCAGCATGCGAAACATTATGATTGTCTTCTTCAACAGCGCCTTGTCGAATAAACTCGTCCATGGCATGTACAACTGAAACGAATCATCATTAGCAGACTTCTGATTCTATGCATTTATTAAAATGTTGGTCACCATTGTCGAAAAATTGAAAATTTATTCTCGAAGCAGATGTTCTATTTCTAAAACCTGTAGCAGTTCGAATCGAAAAAGCAGCTTCAATCATTTATAGCAGAAAAAATAATTGAGACATGAAGAAGCTACATTGCAGATCATACCTTCTGGTTTGAGAATAAATAAATTGTTAATTTCAGCACCGTTCCGGAAATAGCGAAGGACCCAACCGGTTTTTAACAATTTGTTCTTAAAGAAGTGGAAGATGAAGTCAGATTTACGGTAATATTACTGTAAAAAGTCGGCATTTTTCGTTGTAGTAAATTAAATAAATTCCCGAAGACAGTACATTTTTAGATAGTCAAGGTGATCCACCTCCTCGACGGAACTTCGTTCGCTTCCGGTCCGGAATCCGATAAAGAGAAATAACGATATTCCCCGCAGTTTGATGGACAGGCCGTATATCATAAAAGTTTCGTGCCGGTTTGCTCGTAAAGCGGCGTATATCACCTTATAATATAAAACGTCGTCGCGTTCCGAGTTGGCCTCTTCAAAATGGACATCTCTTTTTAAGCGCGACGTCGGAGACAATGCTCGAAAAAAAAGAGTGGCAAGTTTTAACGCTGGACTCTTGTCTAAAGTGCACTTTGCAACGGGCAACGCCGTGCTTCATGCTTTTCCCTTTATTACCGATGTCGCTCCACGTTCATCACAGCTTTTACGACCGAAAACTTCCGTCCGGTATCGGAGGATTTATCGTTCCGCATTAACTTTACATGCGGATTTAATCAATTAACATGCGCGCCCCTCGAAATGCCCGATTATTCGTCTGTGTAACTCTTTCCGAACTAGCCTTGCTATTGCAACGATTCGTAATTGGTGGCGCAATTTGGCATTGACCGATTCTGCCGAAAAATCAAGTCCGAACAGAGGGAACAATATTTTTGCAACGGAATGCTTCGATTTCGAGAAAATCGACTAAGGTAATGTGGGGTGAGTTCATCAAAAAGGGGCAAGTACATATACCAGTTATTTTTATTATAATATGAGCGAATGTACGCAAAAATGTTTCAGATGAAAGTTGTTCAGTACCGAGGGGGACATCGTGTGGTGGGACTTTTATTTTTCCCGGTGGACACTCCAAGATGAGGTGAAGGTCATCTTGATTTTTACAAATGGAAAGACCTACTTTCTGTATAATGAATCTGCCAATCTGAAAAACCAATCTGCACTTACCCCAGTTCAGCTTATGAAACTTCACCTAGCATGAAACTGTCAATGTTCGTGTTTATCCGAATTGCTTTCATTCCTACTAATTTTTCCTCGACCGCGCCACCAATGATGAAGCATCCTGTATAATACTTTCGCGTCGAAGTTTATGCAGCAGGAGAGCAAGGAAGGGGCGAAGGTAATTATCCAGCTCGGCAACGAAGGGAATAGTAATGTGTCCGCGGGTACTCACATTTTCCACGGCTAGCTCTAACATCATCAGCTGCGAGTCTTGCGCTACGATCAACGACGACATCTCGACAATATATCATACGTCGTATCAGTTTCAGTCTTCATTCGCCGACTTCGCGGAATTCTTCATGGGGGAAGTTTGATTTATCGCCGATAAAGTTTCCGTGAGAGATAGAGAGGAAGGGTGAGGGAGTGTGAGAGGGAGAAAGAGAGAGAGAGATAGGGAGACAGATTTTGAAATTTTTAGTAGTTGCTAACTATTGCCGGGGTAAATCACGGATAGTTGGAGTTCGGAGCGTGTCGCTGTTCACCGTGTTTGCGACATCGCTAACCCGCAACGGCGCGATATCGGCGTCACATCTTTCGAGAAATAAATTTTATTTCGCTCGAACTATCGGCCAACTTCGTTTCCCTGGTCCTCTGAAATAATAGACCGGGGCCAGAAGTGCCGTCAACTCCATCTATTATATAATTCCATCGCCGGGAATATTTAGAAAGCTTCTCCCCCGGAAAGTTTAATTAGAAAATAAATTGACCGAGCAATAAATGGATGCCCTCGAGGAACAAAGATGCTCGAATTATTATCGTCGTGCCTTCAATTTTCGCTTCGCTCTCTTCAATTCTTCGGGAATATGACGCTGATGGCTGTTGCGGGAATACAACTCGATACCGGCCAATTTTCTTTTTTCACAGTGGACCTGAGGGCTTTCCGCGCGAGCACAATAATCGAGCGATAACTATCTTCCGCGGATCTTCGCGGTATTAGAAAGCACTTTCGGTTTCGAATCCATATTCGAGATACGGTAATGTCTTCTTGTCAAACAGCCTGTGTTCTGCACGGACAACTATCGCATACCGACATTATTTTTTACCTGACCGAGAGTCAACGACCGGCGCCGAGAGTTCAAACGAAAGACGAACGTGGAGAAGTACAGCATGAAATACGGATCGGTCTGAATCGCTACTAATCGAATTTACAAAAACTTCTTTATTTTTCATTATTTCTTTATGGGACTATCACTAACTTATTTCTGGCATTTTTCTGAGTAAAATAAGACTAAACACGATACTTCATCTCAACTGTGTTTAGTGGTTTAACCGACGATGAAAGTTTGGTCCTACCTTGCGCCCGAAAGTTTCATCGTCGATTGAACCACTAAATACAGTTGAAATTATTGTGTTTTAATCCACTGGTGATGGTTGTTTGCACGATATCTTTACATTATTCTAGCATTGGTTCTGTTAACGAAAATCGATTGATTAAGTTGCAGTGAATGGAAATCGCAAACAAGGGATGTTGTATGTTTATCCCCGTCAGTAACAGATTATTTTGCATAATTCCGCTGCAAATATGATCCAAATTAAAGCCGAGAGTTTTCTCCACAAGCACTAATAATTATTTTTCGCGAATTTTCGCTATTTATTTTTAAAAATTGGCCAACTGATAAATAAGAATGCGATTTTTACCGACCGAAATTCCTCTGTTACCTTTCCAGGCTAGCAGCTGAACAATTTTCCTTAAAATCAGGAATATTTATTTCGGCAATGATTTCGCCGATTTTCGCAACTGCGCAGCCTGGTCGTCCATTCCCGTTGTTTTCGTTGTCTGTTCTTTGCCGGGGGTTGTTCTCAGCCCGTCGGAACGGCACGAGAACCATTTTTCGTCCCGGTCTGCGAGTGGAAACACAATTAAAAACACTTCGAATGGAATAGCGAGCGGCAAGACGTGATGTTGCAGGAAACAAGAAGAAGAAGAAGAAGCTGGAGAGAAGAGGGAGGGTCGTGTTGTTTTGAAACGAGAAGAGTCGTATGAACAAAGAAGATGAATGGAGGACAGAGCAAAGAATAAACGCGAATATCTTAATGTTTAATGAAGCTCCAACTCTCTGCTGAAACGAAACGATTTGTTTATTCGATTCGTTGGAGAAAGGGGTTTGGGCGAAGGAGGCGAAACTTTCTGCACACTTTCGCTAACAGGCCACTGGCAAATTAGCTACTTAGAAGCGGAGCAGACGTTCACGTTGGCATGCTGATTTTTAAAGTGCAACACACGGAAATTGGATCAGAGTTTGAAGCACTTCCTGCTCCCCTAACTGAGTTCCGAGAGCCACCCTTCTGAAAGGACCACGTTAGTTCACGGTATGTTGGATCGACGAGTGTCGGCTGCGATTTCTATACACCGCTGCACCGAGTTCTCGATATGACGCGTCGAATTGGTATCGCTTTTAATCGGATAACCAGATGAAGTCATCGCCGCCATTGACGTTCGTGACTCGCAAAGGCAAGGGATCTACGGGGACCTCGGACGAGGAATATTGTGATCTAAGCTCGAGCACACTCGAATACTTTTCACAAACGAGAATCATTCCTGATGCTCATTGCAGGACGACGGAGCTACTCTATACAGAAAAAAATATCCCCTCCACTGTAGTAGTTTGATCTCGGCTCGGGTACATCGGTGTGAACCACTACTAATGCAACGCGGAGGGTCACAGTCGCCGGCGCAGTTCAAACGGCGCATCTTCACAATGTGACACTAATATAAAATCTTTTTTATTATTACTTATTTTTTTATGAAACTTTCAACAATATATGTGTGCAACTTTTCTGATTAAAATCGTACTAAACACGGCATAATTTCGACTGTATTTACTGGTTCAATTGACGATGAAAGTTTCGGGCGATATTAAAATCGCCACCAGTCGACAGGTGCAAGCTCAAAGAATATCTGACTATAAAAATGTTCGTAGAATACGGTATGCATTGTCTTTTGCAAAGGATTAACTGACTCCGTTCTTTATTAGCGCAAAGTTAATTACGGGCCGGCCAGCACACTGTTGCGCAGAATCATTTGCATTTACCGAAAGCTAAATCATAATTACAAGGCGGAAGTATCGTGAAACTCGTTGACTTTTGCAGATTACACATCACAAGCATGCTAATTTGTTAACAAGCTAAATAAAATGTACATAATTCTCTTGAATATTCTCTTAGCGAATATTATATTCGAAACAATTCTTTAATTAAAGCGTTTGTAAGATTATAGGAGTCGTCTGTATTACACCAGTGGAATGCTAATTTTTTAACAAAAATATATAATTAATTTATATTATATTTTAAATTTAATTATATTATTTATTAATTATATTAATATACGAATTAATTGTAATATATAATATGACGTATATAAAATTATAATTATATATTACGTATAATTGTTCTGATTACTCTGTTGGAGAATATTGGGTTCGTTACGAAACAATTCTGTAATTAAAACGTTGGGAACGTTCAGCGTTTATGAAATTATATAGGAGTCGTCCGTATTGCATTACTCTGGAATCCTAATTTGTTAACAATCTAAATAAGAGATACATAATTCTCGTGATTATTCTGTTGGAGAATATTGGGTTCGCTGCGGAACAACGCTTTAATTAAAACGTTGGAAAAATGCATTGTTTATGACATTATAGAAGTTCTCCGTGCCGAATGATACGAAACAAATTCAGTGCGAGGACAATCATTTTTTATCGTTCACTTACAAGGAAGCAGCACCGTGTTTCACAACTTAAATTTCGAGGTTTTTGTCCAGCGAGCGCGCACTCTTCGAAGCACCGTGGAACAGCGTGCCTCCCTCGTGGGGTTTCATTGTTCTAAAATGAATGTCGTAAAAAGTGCACCAGGTGCATTTTAGCTCCTTGTCTCTTGTCATTACACCGTCCTATTCTCGCCGGAATATATTCATCAGCAGCTACGAAAGTACGGAGATCAAATTTATTTTCGAAGAACGCCTCGTTCAATTAACAGTTTTTCCAGATGGAACCATATCCACAGATACATCTCAGAAAATTCAACTGGTAAATATAATTTCCTAAAAATGAATCGTACAACAATAAACCTGGACCCATTCTGGAGCTTCTACGTCAACCATACATTATTCATTCCAACCCAAGATATTTTTGCACGATTCCGAGAGTGGGAAACCGAGGGCAGGTTTCTTCTCGAAAATGCTGCAAACCGAGACGTCTCTAAAAATATTTAAAAAACATTTCCATGGCTGAATCTACCAATTATTTCACTTCCAGTTCACTCAACTGCCACACAAAATATTTACCGTGGCCCACACAAGTGTTCACACGCCCTTTAAAACAGAATAACTTTGAAAAAAAGTTATTCTATTTTAAAGGGCGTACGAACACTGGGCCACTGTATTTCGCACATACCCGAGCAAAATTCGGTTCGATGCGTTATTGGAATAGATAGTTGAAGGGGTTAACAGTTAGGAGAATGGCGGAGAACAGAAATTGTGAGTATCGCGACGATGTTCGAATCAGCTCCGGAATGACGATAGAGCCCGGAACGCCGAAGACAATAATGGTATTTACAAGGCCGACGGTTTACGAGCAATTCAACGTTGAAGACGTTGTTCCGAGCACCTTGAACAGGTAACAATCTGGTACAAGGTCCGGTTTTAGGGCACGTATCGTTTCGCGTGGGACTTCGGAACTTCTCGAGAAATAAAACAATATTTGTAGCCCCCCTTCTCCCGAGAGAGCGCGTGACCCGCCAGCAAATAGCCGCGCGCTCTGGAAAACGGCCACATTGTTGCGGATTCTTATCTAAACTCTCCACGGTTTAAAGGGTTAATCGAATTGCGAAAGTACGCCGTACCACCAGCGTTAGACTCGAGGATAGAATTCGGCGACACTTTTAATTCGACGGTTTGCCCAATGGAAAACTCTTTCGCCGGTCCGGGTAGATTGAACCGAAGCGTTCTACGGTCCCGAACTTCCCGAGACTGTGCTCGAGATTCCGTACGGAAACGTCTTGATATACGAGGTGTGATACGGGTTTTCTGTATCACAACCAGAGAGTTTGCAACGGAAAAATCTGAAAATGATATCCAATATGCAGTGCTGGGCAAATTTTTATTTATATAATAAATAAACGTGTGATTTTTTAATTGCAAATAATAACTGAACTTTTTATTGAAATAAAAGTTATTCGAATAATTCCAACAGTGATCTATTTATTGTTTACTGAAATGTGTCAGATTTTTTTCAGAATTCTGAACTGTCAATAAATGGGGAAAATGGGCTCAAAACTGTTTTTTCGATTTTCCTCGATAACTACCCTAACAGAGGAGATATGGGGCTGAAGAGGTTTTTTGGGTAGGCTATCGAATGGTCCAAGCTCGATTAAAATCGGCTCGGGGGCGAGTTTCACCACCAAACCCGGGTATAGCCTTTTTGGGGATTATCTTTTAACGTAAAAGAACTGTTTTGCACACGGTATGTATCAATAAAAATTGTCGTGGGTGCCGCTGGACCATGCTTATCCTGCTAGATCTGTTTTCTGGAATTATTTGGTTCCAGAATCCCAAAAATCCATGACAACCAATGACATGAATTTCGCAGAACTTTCAGTGATCCTGACCCATAGTGCGTCGCAAGGAAACTGACAGAGTCGGGTTTCTTTTTGATCACACCTCGTACGAAGTCTTTATCGGCATGCTTTAACGAGGACGATTCGCGCGAGAGTACCTTCGCCGAGTGCAACGACGAGTTGTGAGTGGGACGAGCGGATAATGAGGCTGGAGGACGAAGCTGTGGCATTTTTCTGAGGGAAGGCGAGGTCATTGTAATGCAGAGCATTCCTTCGTCCGCTAGATACCGCTCTCGAGGAGCACGGTATCCGCCGTTGACTCTGTTCCACGCGACTACAGAAGAAATTATTCGGTATCAACGGTGAGAGACTGCATACTAGCCGAGAGAGACGGGACAGGCTCGTGAAATTCTTTTTGGTGCACTCAGAAGATTGTATCGCGTCCCAGGTACAGCTTCCGAACAGATGGGACCATGTTAACTGCTCGAAGACATATTGGACCGAATGCACACCTGTATGTACGACGGCTTCAAAAAGTATTTCTGCGCCGAGTTTCCAATTTTCCAGAAATTTTCTATTTTGAACCGAAACTCATATAAATTATATACGCTCCGGAAATTTCATTGAAATTGGTTAATTGGTTTATGAGTTATAAACGATCGAAAGTGGTGAAAATTGCAATTTTTCAAGATTTCCAACCTTTTTACCACTTTCGATCGTTTATAGCTCTCGTAAACCAATTAACCAATTTCAATGAAATTTTCGGAGCGTATGTAATTGATACGAGTTGAAATTTTCGTTATTGGCCCAGCTAAAAAAGTCGTGCAATTCAATTTTTACTATTGTTTCTCACAATTCCGACCAAATGCATTTTTTTTTACAGAGAAATTCAAGTCGTTTGGTCCTTTCGTGAAAAAGTTATTCTGATTTAAAGTGTGTGTGATCAGTTTTGCTCCTAACTGTACATAGAAGATGAAGTTACACAAATATGTGATGCCTTTGTAACTTGGAGACAGGCGAACACTGTGTTATGCTGTTTAGTTGAAGCAAGCGAAGTTAATAAAGAGAAAATGTGTGTCCTGGGCCTGGACTCGTCGGTAAGTCTATGTACCAGCAGACCCTGTCTCAGGCGTGAAAATACATACGATGTTTCATTGTTATCTATGCTTCCCTTGGGTTTTTCTTGACAGCACCTTCGAAGTTTTCCTTTTAACTTGCGTGGATCGCGACGGTACTGCTGATCTTTATGCAAATATCAATTTTTGTGCATTAGCTTACGGAGATTAAACCAAAATTGCTTGTTCTATCGCTGAACAAACTTGAAACATGTATTTACATGTACTGCATATTCAAATGCATCAAATTACAATTGGTGCAAATGAATTTGTAATCCTCGAAGTTAATTAATGGAACATTTCATTAAAATATTTTGCCTGTCACAAAAAACATACGAGCACACGAAACATTGTTAAACATATCAGAAAAAGTAAACTTGAGTCGTTGCAAGAAAATCCTTATCAAGCATAAAATAAGCGTACCGAACAGCTTATAATTAGTGTCAGTCAACAAACAATTTGGTCTTCTTCGACGTCATCCGGTTGATACGTGTGTGAAACATCCAGCAATCTATAAAATAATTCATCTGAATAGACAGCAAGTGTACAGAAAATGACGAAGATCTTTATACAGAAAGTGCCACAAACGAATTTGTACATCGAACAATTACAAATCGGGGTGTTTGTGGTAATTATCATTACAATGTGAATATTGTTTCAAGCGATAATATCCTCAAGAATAGCAGGAAGAGGTTCAGCAAGTCCGCAGTTCTTGATAAAATATAGAAATCCATGACGAGTCGAGTGGCTGCGGAAAAGATAATGACTCTCTCCGGTCGCGGGAGACGCCATCGCAGACAAAGCGGAAGAAAACGAGTTATTCGAACTTCGCAAGCTTCGCACTTGGAATTTATGATAACCAGATGACCGTCCTCGTCCTGGCGGATCTCTCTTTGTGTTCCGAAGCATCTCTTCTATGCGAAGCTTCCGCAAACTACTATTGCGAGTCTGGAGACCGCATCCGATATTTTGACAGGCAATCCTGCAACCACAAAAATTCCATAATAATCATTCCGTAACATACCGTTCTTTGCGCTTGATATTTCAATCATACAGTTTTCGTTAGAGATCGGTCTCAACGAACGATTTTTGTCAGAACGTTTTCAACGGAGTTTCGACGAGTTCGAAACAATATGGGAACTGTGCCCGCTTGTTTCGCATTGTGAGCGTTAATCAAGAAACTTTTCGCCGTCTGTTAAAAATTATGGAAGTCGCGAGAACTAATATTACAATTGAATCAGAAAATTTCATCGGTCGAATCCTAGAGTTCCGCGGAATACAAATTGGGAATCCCCGGCCTCGTAGCCCCAGAACTTCTCCCGAGGTGCTTGCAAAGTTCGAACCGCGCGAGCCGTTCTGAACAGTAAAACATCGTAACTCATTACCCCATTTTATTTTAGTTTTATGTTATCTCGTGGACATGCGATAGTGTTCTAGTTTGAAATTCAGACAGAGCCTTCCTCAGATGAATTCATTCCACACTCCCCGGGACAAAAAGATAGCACATCATCTATTTTTCCTCATTTGATACATTATTAAACTGAACGAAATGAATATTTTAATGTTTCAACATATTCTGACATGCCTGCACGCACAATGTACCGAATATTATCCACCATATTTACTACGATAGAATTTTCGAAATGGAAACGTAAATATTGAGGCACACAAGCGGGACAAAATGATAGCACAAATAGCAGTTCGAATATTTTTATATTGTTCAAATGGTAAAAATTATATAATGTATGCACTTTATTAGCGGCCTTATAACTACACGTTCAATATTAACAAAAGCATTACGTTTATCGAGAAATGGTAATCGAAATGGTAATTCGAGTGCCCAGGCTTTTTCTCGGCGTTTGCGCCGATAAATGAGGGCGACCTGTTTATTATTAGTTCTCGAAATTTTAATTAAACGCCTCGGTAACTGGCTGCAACCGCTATTAAAATGTGCACCGCATATCAATGACTAATTTTGTCAGTTTGAAAATTCTGCTCGGTCCGCAATAAGTTTTACTCGATTCCAGACACGCAACGAGGTTCGCCTGTTTGTAACTCGCGTATTATTCAATCGAATCTTCGAACGTATCAGCCACCGTGTTTTATAACAATGATTACGTACAGGGTGAACATTATGAAGCGTTACAGACGAATATCTCCAAAAATATTGGTTATACTGAAACCAATATGCTGATGTCTTTAAATCTTTTTAATACGCCCACTGCTTTAAATGCTGCTTACGCATTTTTGTCATAAATGCATAAAATCCGCAGTCTAAGTTAATAACCACAATAAATAGTAGCCAAAGCTCTACGTTTGAACACGCACATGTAAGAATTTTCTTACTGAATTATTTTTACTTCATGTAGATGTAGATAATGAACATAAATTTTCTCCTTCTTCTGGGAAGTTATTCGAGTCGAAGAAGTAAGCACGAAGAGGCTTGTGGGACAAAGGGTTAAGCACATTGGAAATTGGTGCGAAACAGTTGTGAGAACCACAGCGGATAGCCGAGGACGATTGTCGCGTCACTCGTCCGTTTAAGATTAACTGTGCTGTTCATTTGTCACTTGAAGATCGCGTTAAATTATTTGGAGTCGTATCTCCAGCCGGCTTCGCGATAGCACTTTATCAACTAGTAGTAGCGAGCGCACGGCCAGCGAGAGATCACACGAAGAGCGCCCGATTATCAATGGACAATTGGATTTCCAGAAATTAATTCTATTTCACTCCCGACCATCGGCTAATCTTGTCTTCTCGGTCCTCCGACACATCAAACCCGATTAAAGCGACGCCGAATGCACCCGCACGTAATTGCATCGTGAATACTGCGAAAGCTGATCTACCATCTGTGATTAGAAAATGAATTTACCAAAACAGATACGAGCCACGCTCGGGAGCGATACCATCCGAAATGCAGTTATCAGTGCTTCCGTCTCTCAATTTCTTCGGAGATATTTCCACCCTGTATATAACTTACTTAGATTTACAAAATACATGTTTCAAACTTTCATTACGGCCACAGATAAAAAATTTAAAAATCGTGGCCTTCACTGTTTCCTTCATAATTGCGACCAATAACGATTTTTAAAAAATTATTCACACATTAGCTAGCAAACCAATCCTTCTGACGTCTCAAAAAAACTCACGCTGCTGAGTCCAATTTTGAAAAATTTATTCGTTTTTAAAAGGTGTACGAATACTTTGTACGCCGACTGTGTATCTCTGTTTGTGGGTATGTAGATAATAGAAAAACACAACAACATTGAGAATTTAGTTTATTTTTGGAGAATAACGTTGTCTTCACATTTCTTACGTGGCGAGCCTTGACGGTCTTGCAGGGTTAGACACGCATAGGAATCAATCGGATTCAGGTTTAGTATCTCTTTCGCAGAAAAAGGGAAGGTTGATGGAGCAAGGGACGTCGTTCAGCTTGCCATCTCGATACAGAGTGCCACAGTTTTGCACGCCGCCAAAATTATCAGGCTGTCCGCCCCACCTGCTGCTCCAGTCGTGGAAAACATCGGCGATTGATTGGTTGAAAATGGTAACCCATTCACCTTCACGGTAGCAGTCGTGTATTCCGACGTAGACAGCGTCCTGACACCATGCGCCTATCGCTTGGCCATAATTGTGAAACCGTGTTATCAACTCCTAGAAAAAAGTCGCAACATTAAAGCCAAGGTTCGATGATTAACCCGGCAGTGTCCACGGGCGGATCCAGCGGATCCTGATACCGCTGACGTATGCTATCTGTTTCTCGTATTTCTTCCGCTACCGTTTTGCGATACAACGTAGCTTCTTAAAAGCCGATACCGCTTGTATCGATGTAATAAAAACATTAACACTAAACCTACCGAGCCTTAAAAGTAGCCGGTACATGTTGTCTCATAAATGTACATGTAACATCATAAATAAACGTTACAATAAACATAAAACAACCCACGTGGATGCTTTCGTTTCAGAAGTTCACGTGGACACTGCCGGGTTTAAAATGGGACGATTAAAAATCTTACATGTGCTTCTTCACGGTCATTCACGACAACCAGGTATCCGTCATCGTCCTTACAAATTTTTAGCGCATCGTTCCAACATCGTGCCCTCCTGTGCAATTTGTACCAATGATCGCCAGACTGCTCCCACTTGTCGAATATCCCACGAGATAGTGCGACCTGCGACTCGAAGATCACTGACAATCCGACGGCCAAGATAATGCAATTGACGAAAGAGTTGGGCGTCGACATTTCCACAGCTCCTTTTATACCGACTGCTGCCAAAGGCTCCTATTCACCGGTTCGGAAGAGTTTGCCGCACTGTTTCGCTTTGAAGTCTCTTTGTCTTCGTTGAAGTCTCGCTAACCGGACCGTGTACTCTTAGTTATGTACTCTTTGGTTTCTCCTGATACTTGAACCTGTCCCGCTGGGACCAAACCAAGTCTCCCTTTGAATTAGATCGCCCTGCCGTTGGCGCTGCTGGTCCGAAGGTGGTCACCCTCGATTCGTTTCGACCGATTAACCTTCGCACACAATGTTCCCCAGATAAGTCCCCTTTATACCCTGTTCTTACCTATGGTTATCATCAGACTGCGGATCTTATGCATTTCTGCTTCGTAGATCTTTTTCGTAGATCATTTACCTGAAAAACTAGGACCACCTGGTAAAATCGGAGGCCTCGGAGACACACGAAACTCTTACATTCGGGCGCAATCGTAATCTGCAAATGATGCTCTCCGTTTTCTCTACGCTCTACTTTATATACTGAAATCGTTGCGTAATCGCGGGAGACATTCTTTTCGCTTTATCCATTTCACACTTCGTGGTCGAACATAAAATTCTAAGACCGTCATCGTTCGTTTATTTATAAGTGATAAGCAAACTGCAAGGCCAGTTTTCTTCTTCTCTTCGAACTGTTTTCGTGATGCAACAACCACGTACAATCAGTACATGCACAATTACTCGGTTGAGCGGTTAGGTTTTTAGCAATTTCAATGCTGTAAATTATTATAGATTTCGCGGAGAATTTTATTCGTCATCGACAATGGGAGGAAACTGATTTTTATAATTACCGTCATGGCTTAAAAAAAAGGAAGTAGAGCCTCCCCTTCGTAATTTTCGATCGCATTGCACGGAATACGTTTGTGCAGATCACAGCCGCAAACATTTTTGGTTTGGATTCTTCCTCCCAAAAACGATCTTAACAAAACAGGAACTCTCATTGTTATTTTTAACCTCAATTCTAAGTCCTAGGTCCTAAATTCGCAGTTTTTACATCGTATACATGGATGGGAGGTGATAATTGTGATACAGAACAATGAGAGGTTGATGGTGTTATTTACAAATGGGGAAGTGGATATGAGAATGAAGTATGTGATTACTTAATTTTTCTGTATTTCCTGCGTCTTGTCTCTGTATCCGTTCGTTACCGAAGTGCGCCTGTAAGCTTCCCCCCAGTTACGAAGTTTAAGTAGACTTACGAGACGGCGATCTCATTCGATTAGGGTGGTAAAAGTGTCACGATTCCGTAGCGGAACATGTTCGGCGCAGTTGCGGTGGGATAAATAAATTACACTGTGCACGGGGTGCCGGCTATTTTATTTTCTTCCACTTATTCGTCGATTCTAAAGCGTTCCTCCGATCATTTCTCTTCCGGACGTCTCTGAAATTTCGCAACCCCTGCAACACGCGTTTCCCCGCACATACATCTCTTGTTCGTACTTGCATTCGCGTGGCCAGTCGCTGCACACGCTTCCTCCGTGCGCGAAACATTTCATTTTTCCAGCTGCAACACTGTGTTGCAGTTCATGAATTGGTGCAATTCATCAATTATTATGACTTGTCAAGAACAACATTTCGCTGATGTAGTCGCGAGGAACAGGAATTAAAATTTATTTACTCCTCCATTGAATCCATTACATTACATGATTGGAGGTCGTTTGAAGATTTTATCATTATACTGTATGAATCGCAACACTGTCTGGTACCACGTACATAATTGGAAATTAACATCCTCCGCACGGACACGGAGACTTTTGGAAGACCTTTCAACCTGTTTGTATTAGTTGAAATGCGTCTACGCGTATCCGAGAATCGATACGAAAATCTTTAAAGTAAATTTAGAGTACAATTACGAAATACTTCGTAATTAAATTAAAATTGAAAATTAAATAATAATAAAGTAATAGGTAAGAAGAGGTTGAGAAGTCCATGTGAAGGTTTCAAACACAGAAGGAATTTATTATTTATAAAATAATATCTGAAAAAGAAGTAACTTCTGCGTTACACATTTTTTAAGTTTCAACTTTTTCACGTAGTATCACCTCCTACTCGCTTGTACCACCAGTTACGGGACGCCCTGTATATTGTGAAACAATATGTATCACGCATTCCTTGTGAGTACACATGTCTCGCCGGAGCAGCGAAGAGTAAAGGGATCAAATATTTGTCGAATGGCGGCGAGGAGCGTTGTTCGGGAAGTTTAATTAGAAAATAAATTGACCGCGAAATAAATGGACTCGGGGAGCGAGCATGCTCGAGCGGACGCTATCAATCTTTCGGTTCACTCACCTTTCTTTATTTCTTCGCAATGCAGAATAGAACAAAACAATATGGAGGAAGACGGAAATATTGCACTGATAGGAATCGTAGGAATAAAATCGATACGGCGGCCGTCGGTTTCATTCGTCTGCTCTTGTTCCCGTAGTTGTTTGCACTGCATTAGGAGCGTTCAAGAGCCAGCTTCCGTCCTGTTCCTCTAAGTAGAAACACCATTAAAGATACCTCGAGGGGGATAGTGGGCATCAAGATGTGGCGTGACGGGAAATAACAAATAACGGAAGGAGAAGGAAAAAGACGGCTCTCAGGGCCCGTCGGAAAATCGTATTAACGACGAAGATGGATCGCGTCTCGGCCACGCCGCTCCGCCGCGAAAAATCAACGAATCCCGACAGTTTATAGACTTCGAATGCACGGAATCGCCGGCCATTTATTGGTCGCGGCAGGAACCGTCTAGTTCGCTTGGAATTTTGCAATCAACGTCTGCTTGCTTGCTGCGCTCGTATCTACACGATTTTCTGAACGTCTGTTGAAATTAGAACTCGCAAATGTTTGTTGAATTTGAACAGCCTGTGTTCACGTTGCGGATCGTATTTCTATGAAGTAGCCCTTACACGATCGATAATATTGATGCGCGCTTCAATATAAAGCGTGAATATTGACACGATACACGAAGTGGAAATAGATTGTCTATTAAAATACATTGTTGTAATAGATCATAATAGTATTTTACACGATCTTTGTTTCGGAAGCTCGGCCCAATGATCGCACGGCTTTCGAGCAGGTGCTCCCGTAGCCCAACAAAGATGTTCCAGAATTTCGCCGACAGCTTGTTGCTGATCAATCTTGTTGACCAATTTATGTGCTCAGTGTATTACTTCCGGCGAGTGTACAGAGTATCACGATTTCTCCGTTTACGACTGCTGTAATCGTGACCCGAAAGCATTAACGGCGTGTCGATTGTTAGGAGGTCCACAAATAACGCTCTTTCCCTTGGTTCCCGTACGTTGCACCGTATCGTGTGTACGTGATTGCTGCGTTTCGGGTTATTACGCTCCGTAGACGAGCGGAGAAAAAAGGAACGATCCATATTCCACGAACGAATTTTCTCTCTGACGACGCAATCGTCGTCAGCTGGATTATGGCCTTTTTCGGGGGGCTCGGACACGCATCGCGATACGTAAAACTGATTCATGGTGGTACTTGGGGCGTGTCGGCCGCGAATCTCCCACCGGGTTATTCGACTCGGCTTCTAACAATGCATACTGAACTACACTGAACTAATATTGTTCAGCGATCTACCTCGCGAAAAGTTTCAAAGAAGTCGGTGACTGACACTTCGGCACGGTTCTATGCGCCATAACAAAAGATAAGGCACGGCAATGCCTCGATATATGTGAAAACTTCGGGACCGAAAAGTCCTTTCTTGATCCCTTGTCGCTAGCATCGAACGTAGAAGAGAACTATTACTATACAAGGTGAGTCACCTAACGTTTCCACCCCAATATCTTTGTTGTTTTTAAAGATACTTCAAATGTCTGAAGAACAAAGTTGAATGGTAAAATGGGGCTCATACGACACCAAAAGAATGTTTGTTTTTATGTAATTTTTATTGGAGATTATCTTTTTATTGGAGAAGAGATTTAGAAGAGATCGGGGATTAGTCTTGCTGGCACAGGTAACGTGACAGCTAGCGTTAATCGAGTCATCAAGAATACTGGCCCACTTGGATTCCGCGGCTAGCCAGTATTCAGCCTGGAAAGCTGTTAAATACACACTGATACACCCAAAAGCCTCAATAATGTGAACTGCATTCTAAAGAGATGAAAGAAAAGGAACTGACATTGGTTTCAGCCCTGAATGTGGCGTTTTTGGGTTTAAATACCGCGCGTAAACCGCACAAGCAGCGCGCGAGTAGAAACGGGGACACGAAAAAGAGATTTTTATTTAATAAACCAGTATTTCGCCCTTAATCGATCCCTCCTTGTCACCTCTATCCTCCTGTACTCCAAAATAGTACCGCGACACTGAATTTGATCCATCCTGACCGATTTTCTTATAGCTACTACCCGCAGATGGCGGGCATTATCCTGTCAGAACGACGCTCGAAGCTGCTCGAAGCATAGGATGCTCGGAATCTGCTAGATTCTGCCGGGTACACCCTGCCAGCATAAAGCGCTACTTCTACTGACGCAGCTGCATGGTATTCTCCTGGCAGCGTCTGCTCGGCAGAAGCGTCCGGGCGCATGGAAGGCAGCTCAGTGGCGGACCAAGGCAAGTGGGGGCCCTAAGCGGTCAAAATTTCGGCCCCCCCCCCCCCTAACAAAAAGTTTCAAGATAACTCTCATTAAGTTATAAACAAGAAAGAAAAGTAATAAGAAATTCCATACCATAAGAAATATTAAATAAATTTATTAGAAAACATACATATATTTTACACATTTTTAATTTTATATGAATCTCCGTCTTGCTTTGTTTCTTGCAAATTCATGAATTATTTTGGCAGTATCAATTCGGCTTAAAATTTTCTGCTCCATATACGGAATAGCCATATTATTTGTCATATTACTGTTTCTATTGATGTGTGTTTTATTTCTGTAATTTTTTATACCAGTTTTATTGTGTTAATAAAGGGATGATTTGATTTGCATCATTCAGTGTTTGTATTACCATAAGTTTCTTACATGCGGCCCGCACAACATTTTTAAAGTAGCGGGCCCGTTGTAGAAAAAGGTTGCCCATCCCTGCTGTGGAACATCTTGCCGTTAATCTTACGAGAGTCGTTCTGGCGGCTACACAGCGATCGAGGATCTTAACAGCCGTTAGGCAAAGCTGACGAGGGGCAGCTCGCAGAAGAAGGGAAAGTGCGCCTCGCACTGTACGTCGTCGAGCGTGCCTTCCTTCAGGAAAGTTCCGCAGTTTTGCTGTCCACCCCCATTATCCGGCTGTCCGCCCCATTTGTCGCTCCAGTCGGTGAAGCCTGTCTTTGCGAGCGTGTCGCCGAGAATGGTCACCCAATCGCCCTCCTTGTAGATGTCGTGCATACCGATATACGCCTCGTCCGGATACACTGCACCCTTCACCAGGCCCGCTCGATTAAATATTCCCATTAACACCTGCAGCAGAGAGAACGAAAAAAAGAAGAGATAGATGGTAGGACGTAGTCAAGGCAGACAGGGTGTCGACTGAGTGACACTATCTGACGCTTTTAATCGAGCCACCATTAATCGCTCTTTCAACGGCCGCGCCGTCGTTTCGCGAGCGCTAATGGCGTCTGCGATGGCTCAAAGAGCGAAATATAAATCGCTGACACAGTTAATTCGGGCCGTGCCGTGCCCAGCCCGTAAAATGAAACGCTTCAGCCCCGACCCCGAAAATTAATCAAAGCGCCCCGCGATTTTCGGTAACCCAACCTGTTAAGACTGCCGATTCCGGAATGATTCTTTCTGGGACAGCGGAAGAATACGCTAAATTACGAAGGAACCCTTTGCGAAGCCTTTTCGCACCGTGCTGCGTCGAGATCCATGAATTGAAGTATTGTAGAGAAACTTCAACTTTTTCGAACAAATCTGTTCAACGAGAAAATGGATACTTTAGACTTTAGACCCGCGTACTGAAGGGTTAAAAGAGCCATTTCGTTTCCTTAATTTCCTAGTCGAGATCCAAATCAGATCTGCGTATCTGGCAATGTTTAAGAGCAGAAGAGTGCATGTTTTAATTCGCTTTTTTCAGATTTCGCACCGGGGAAAGATAAAGCTATCAGTCTCTTCCGGTACAGCCGAGCAGAAAGAAATTGTCTGCATCAAAATGTCAGAAACAGGAACCGATATTGTTCTTCAATACTTTTTATCCTCGTACTGTTTCAAATTTCGTGCACTTCTGTTTAAATATCTCCGAAACTAGTGCGCGAATAAAAAAGAGTATCCTAGAAAAATTTCTGGTCTTTTTACGTACAATAAGATCCCGTAATAAAAAATATAGGTTTCCATTTGAAAAAACGAAGTTGACCTTGAAAACGCCAGCCAAATAAAAAACTGATACTGCACCCCACTCTGTGCCTCGAAATCCTTGGACACGTGTATTACACTTTTTTAATATCTTTCATACTTTTCGAGATATTCGGCAGAATTCGAGAATTCGTTCCGCGTTTCTGGCAAAACTCAAGTTTCTCGAATTGCGGCGAGCGAGATTTTAGAAAACAAAATATTCATGACCTGTAATAAAAATTAACAATAACAATGAACAGGACACGGCTAACAACAGGCCCGAAATAACTGACTACTTCAATTGCCCTGCAGCTAGAAAAGCCACGAATTCGGTCCGCGTTTTTGCGAACATTCGAGTTCCACGAATCGCGGCGCGCGGAATGTTGGTAAACAAACGATCGGAACTCACGCGTGCTTCGGCTTTGGAATTTATGACAGCCAGATGGCCACCCTCTTCGTTGCAGATCTTCCTCGCTGCGTTCCACGTGACCGATCTCGTGTGGAATTTGTGCATACCGATTCCGGGCGTGAACAGGTAATCGTCTCTCATCGGCGACCTGCGCGCGCCGAGGTCGCACGAGCAAATCATACCCTGCACGAGCACGTTACGATTATGGTCGTGATGATGAACGTCGTCCTGGCTTGGACATGGTCCGCGGCAAGCTTCGGAACAATTGCATGGCGGAACGGTCTGATTCCTGGCGCAAGGATAACGATTTTCATTGCTCACGGAATCATCGTTGCCGGGAGTTGTCACGATCGATGAGGCCTCGTCCAACGGCCCGGCAAAAATCATCGGTAAACAGACGAGGATGATGCAATTAACTAGAGAATTAAACGAGCACATTCTGCTCCTCGTTTTGCTCGGTTTTCCTGAATAGAAACTTCGTTCACCGGTCCGGCCGCCCGCTTTTGTCTCACTGTTTAGCTTGCCAGTCCCTTTGTCTTCGCTAAAGCCTCATTTAAACGGAACGCGTACTTAACTGCGATCGAGAGAGAACTGAGACACCCTTGCTGGCTGCGTTTCGTGGCTACTCGGCGCTCACCAAACGATAATGCCCGAAAGACCCGCCCAAAACGGTCCCTCTTCCTATCCCGACCATACTAAACGGCGCGTTGCCCGAAGGTCAGATCTGATGATTGGTTAAAGCCCATGGATCCTTCTAGAAAATCATTCCCTTCGGTGTTCCCTCCGTCCTGCGTCGATGCGATGGCAAAGGTCAGTTCATGGAAATAGACTCACACGTTCGTGTTGAAATAGAAATCCACCAGAAAAACATACGTTCGTTATAATTTTTATGTTCAACTCCCCATCATAACAAAAAAATAAATATCATAATTGTATTGTAATTATCAAGTATCAAGAGGATATAAATTATCCAGAAATAATTTTGTCCACCTAAAATCGAAACATTTACCAATGTGGGCCGGTCGTTTGACTGGCGTTGGTAGATTTAATGTTAAAGCGGTCATCATTTCGTTGATTTTGTGCGAGAGAATTTTGGAAATGGAAAGACTGATTGACGCTGCCGAAGTATTTTAGCTGAAAGATTTTATCGAATGCATTCGAAATGAGAGATGAAGAGTCACGAAAATGTTCCCGACGAATCTTCCGAACCAAATGCGACTCTTCTCCGCGCAGTTCGCTCTCCCATCCATCTACCTTAAAAGATATCGACGACCTGCCAGTCTTCTTCCCTTCAACTAATTTCAAGCTCCACGTTCGCGTTTAATCAGCGTCGTCTGATTCTATTTTTCGTGCGGCGTAACGGGAACTTCTAGGAGTATTAAAAACGATCTTGGAACTCTAGCTGTAAAGCTAAAAACAAATTTTCTTCTTAACGAAGTTTCAGTGCTGGAGCTGAATTCGAATGTATTTTGTTTAGAAGAAACCAAGAATGGAGTACAGAAATACAGTGACGCCCACTAATATTCGGACACTCTTCAAAACACCATAACTTTTTTAATATTGGAATATGCGACCTGATATTTTTGAAAAAGTTAGAACAATTAATTTGCTACACAAAATTTCGTCAAAATCGGTCGACGTTGCAATGAGCTACGAACGTTTAAAGGTGGTAAAAATTGCAGTTTTCCACGATTTTCGGCCTCCAATTGCAGTAATTCTAAGGATTCTTACATCTTTCAATGCGTTTCACAGTGCACATAAATGACACAGATCGACAAAACCTGTATTTTAAATTTTCATTATAGGCCCGCATAAAAAAGTTGTAAAATGCAACTTTTAGTATTTTTTCAACAATTCCGACCGAATGCAAATTTTTGAAAAAATTTCTTTGCACATCCTGTAGTAAACTAATTGCTCTAGCTCCCCAAAAATGTTCAAATCGTATAGTAAAATATCAAAACGGTCTTTTTTGGAGGGTCCGAATATTAGTTCGAGTAACTGTATGTCGAATCATGGTTTCCCTTACTGTATGGGGCGTCGCGTGTACGCGTATTCCCGGGCAACTGTTCCCACCTCGTGTGAACGAGATTCGCATGGGAGTATCGGGAGTGCAACTACCGAGGTTCTACGGTATCTAAAAGCGGATGAAAACCCGCTGTAAAATGATTCCGCTTTGCGAGCACGTGTCGCGTCTGGTCGCGTGCAGAAAGCCGTGGCGGATCCGCGTCCGAAAAATACGATGAGAGGCGGTAAAGCCCTGATCCGGTATTGGCCGTTCGTGTGATCGGGTTCGTGTATTTAAATGGTCGGTCATTGGACGTTCAGCGTGACCAAGGGTCGAAGACTCTGGGCATTGTGTGCGTTGGGGGTAGCGAATCGTTTCTCGCTTGTCATCCGGCGCGGCGGAGGTGGCAAAGTAAATTACGATACGTCCCGTGTAATTATCGTCTTCGCTGGATGGTGGGGGGAGGACGAGGCTAGCCATTAAGGGGGCACCGTTTAAATTGTGTTACTTTCTAACGAGCCATTGGGCGACACGGCAGAACTTGCAATTACCGTAATTGAAGCGCGCGTACAACAGGCTCGTCGCGCGCGTTCGGATACTATATCGATATAGAAACGGGTATAGTCTCTGTCGTCGGGCTACCAGGCGAATGCAAATATTTTCAGACGGCAGCTGTTGCTCGTCGAGTGTCGCTCATTACCCGAGCCATCGTTCCAGAATTTCCGCTCCCTGCCCAGGCCGTTTAAGAAACACACCGAAATTCCTCCTCCGTTGCGACGCGCGGCCCCGCGCGTATCGAGTCCGCGCCGCGATTACCGTTATTCACGGTCCGCGGGCCACCGAAACAGCGATATTTGGAATGCATTAATTGCCGGAGATAGGTCAAGCGCCAACCGAATTTGCAATTACACTAATTGCACCCGATCGATGCGGAGCGACGCGACTCACGACGCCCATTCTTTCACGGGTACGAATGGATCCCATCGACCGGCGAACCGCTATAGTTTTCCAACGAACCCTACACCCCATCGCCGCTACCCTCGTCAATATGGAATGGACAAATTTCCAACCCTTCGGTAATTGAAGGCCTTCCTGCGAAAACCAGACGTTTCAATCCGACGCGTTTTTTGTTAGGAAAATTGCGCGCGTTCGATGCTTCATGTGTTTTTATACACAGTGGCTCGTGTAGTTGCTCGACCAGCCTTTAACGCTAAACCTACCGAGCACTAAAAGCGATTGATATGTCTTAGCTCATGAAAATGATAAGGCTCTGTTTATTTAGATTTTGTGCAATTTTCATCACAATATGTGCTTGGACAAAGAAATTTATCGAGTCGATCTCCATGCAAGCAACTTCATAATATCAATAATTATAAGATGGTTTAGTGGTTTACGCAGCACTATTATCATGATCATATGATCGTGATCGGTTCTTGGTAAAGTGATCAATGAACGACCGGCGAAACTTTTGCGCGTATAAAAAATTACATTAACTCGTTACGCCGGCAGAAAATGAATAACCTTTACTGCGAACGAGTAAACAGTAATGAAGGTAAGTGTGGAAACTGAGTTTGATGTTCTAAAATAATTATACGGTGGTCAAGGTGTAGCAGTCGATCGTTAGTGGAATATGAGCAATATATTCTCGATGATTTAAACATTAAACGTCAAAATAGTTGCGTTATTTTTAGACTCGAATGAATACTTATACCATGGCCCAAAGATTATTTACTATTTGTCTGCCCACGTCACTATGAAAGAATACGATCAAGATACGAATGAATTCCACATCCCTTGAATAAATTGTGGAACATATTATAGACGAAGATCTAAATGAACGACTAGTTGTTAAATGTATTTGATTATACAACTTTATCAGAAGCGACAAGACGATGCACAATCGTATAAATCGAGAACGTTAATTGTACAGTAATTCATCGTCGATCGTTTCGCATACAGAAAGGTAATAAAACATTTACGCTACACGCTTCTGTATTATGATTTACCACCGTAATAAAATAAAATAAAATAAAACGGCGTTAATCGATCGTTATCTCCGCATCTAGCTATATAATATTTTCCAACACTTGCGAACAACATATTCGCTGAGTGATTGGAAAGTACGTTGCTTACAAAACTGCAAGTGAAATCAGAGCCGCGTATAAAACATTTATGGCACGAAAACTCCGCGTGAAGAATTATTTCCTTAATTAGTAGAAAAAGCCGCTGCTCGTATAGTTGATTAATGCCTTCTTCTTCTTCGGAACCATAAAAACCAGTCGTTTACGTTCACGCTATATTATCCAAGCAACGAAGCGACCCATGTTGCTTAAAAAGCGAAACTCCAATGGCGACAGACAATATTTATCCCTTGGCATACTAGGCTAACACGATTGATGTCCTCCAACCTTCAACATTTCAATTTTTTTACAAAAGTTATTTCTCCAATTTTTCAATTTCAGCAAAGTCAATAAAAAGAGGGGCACAACAAAGAAAGAAATGCAGGATTTTCGTTCCTTTCTTTTAATTGCAATTTTATACCAATAAATATTTACCTTAATTTAATGAGTTATATGTCATTTTAAAGCTTGTTTTACGCTCTATTTAATTATGCTTTTGATATTTAATTTTTTAAAAATTTTTATTCTATCATTTGGCTTTTATTTCAGGATGTCAAAAGTTTTCGCATTATTTTTTTTCGATGAGTTCAAACTAGGCCGAGTGCTCATAGGAAAAAATAATGCGAAAATCGCGTTTCGACATCCTGAAATGAAAGCTAAATAATTGAATACAATTTAATATCAAAAGCATGATTAAATAGACCGTAAAACAAGCTTTAAAATGACATACAACTCATTACATTAAGGTAAATATTTATTGGTATAAAATTGCAATTAAAACCACAGGAAGAAAAATCCTGCTTTTCTTTCTTTACAACCTAATATAAATCCTTTAACAATTTGAAATCTGCTAATTAAAAAGTAATAGTTGCCAGTGCGGTCACTATTGCCCAGCGATAACAACATTTCAATTCCCAGATGCAAAGTAGCGATTATTTTTCAGAGTGATTAATAGGAACCGTCTGGTTGCGGGTGGCAATTTAAAACCCGCAAAAATAAAATTCATTGTGCCGGTGGCGGTGTTCGCGGTCGCGCTCCGCAAAAAATGAATAGCGCAACGGGTGTATTCAAACAACATGTACATAACTGCTCGTTATGTCTTGACCAAGCTAAAAAATTGAATTGTTTCGCCAAATGGACAAAGGTACAATCCACGGGTCTGAAAAGATGTTGTTATCAACAATGGTTATACTATTGGGTTGGCAAGAAAGTAGTTTCGGTATTTTAAGGTGAAATAGAACCGAATTCCTTTATTCAAGCGATGACCTTTAATCAATAAAATATTTTCTTATTTATTCTCTTTGGTAGAAGATCATCGAACAAAAGGGAGAGTATCTTAGTCATTAAAATTCGTTGCTTGGATAAAAAAGTTGGGCTCTATACTACTTTCTTGCCAACCTTAGGTCGAACGCAACGATATCTCGCCGCTGAACCATGCGAACTATTTGATTCCCTCATTGTCGCGAGACAAAACCAAAAAGCAATGAACTAAAATAGAAAATTGTCGTAATAACTAAATAAATCAGAAATGGAATGATAAGGATCACGATAATCGTTAAATGTTGCAACATTCACCGAAGGAAGTGTCCCTTCGGGGTCGCTAATTTTTCGGAGGAGTCTGTGTTGACAAGAATGGAAGATTTGAGTAGAGCTTAACTCTCCTTTGAGTAGCGATCCATTAATGTTTCTCTGTTCCGTGGAACTTTAGTTTCCCCGGCGTTAGCCGCAAGAACGTTATTCTGTGAAGTTTCATCTACCCCCTTCTTCGCACCTACGCGAAGCCGCTTTTGTCCGGGACCCGCAGACACATGATCCATAAAGGTAGTGAAGCGAGGGAAACTATTCGGTGAATTACTCGTACTTGAAGTCATAGCCAGATTTTACGGAACGCCATGAATACAGCGGCAACCACGACCCCTATCTCGTACGTAGCAAAAAGCTCTCGCGAGTGCTTACGAAGTTAGTACCGCGTGAGCCGTTCCGAACATTAAAAACTCATTTCTCTGCTCATTCTATTTTTACAACAACTGGTCGACATGCGCGGAGGGGGTCGCGAACTTAAAATATAAAACAGGGAGAACGTTCTATCTCTCCGACGTATGGATACATTTTTAAAATCGCGTGTCTAGCGCGGCAGCGGGCGGGCACGGTTTCCCGAAATGTACCGCGCGGATGTTTATGCGGATTCAAAGTTTCATGAATCGACTCTCACAGAAATTAGGCTTCCATGGAAACCTGTTACACTCGATTGACACGCTGAAATTGAAATTCAAGGTCGCAGATCGCCTTAACTTCTTTAGAAGATTTGGATTATTTAGTGTCTTCTATCTAAAAGTTTCTTTTAATATACATTTTAGTATGTACTTCGTAGTCTAAGTAAACGCTGTATCACTCAAAGGTTAATAAGTTTATCCTCGTGAAAAGTAGAATGTGGTTCGTCCGTGCATCTTCTGCACTGAAAATCTCATACTCGTGTTAATTATTACCGCGACATTCCCGTATCATTTCCATTAGCGAGCGCCTGTCAAGGCAGATGCGTTTTCCGGGGCTCCGTTTTGTCCGCAAAAGTCGAGTAATCTAGCAGAAATTCTACATGCGGCTCGCTCAAATCAGTTAGCGTCATGGCCCGGAAGCATTCGCGTTCGCGTTTGTTTTGCGCTTCGAGCGGGATGTGCGCACACAGCGATGCTAATTAATATTCGGACACTTTTTAAAATTGGATTTCAGTTTTTTGAGAAGCTAAAAGGATCTGTTGGGGGCAGAGTTGTGCTAATTCAATTATATTTTAATTGAATTTAACTTAATTCTCATTCAATTGTATAGTAATTCAACTAGGTCGTAACTGAATTACATGGCTCAATCCTTTCAATTAATTCAATTACTAAGTACTATTTCAATCAGATGTGTGTAATTGAAATACAATATAATTAAAATACAGCTCTCGTTTTTCTTTCATACACTTCTTTGCTGTCTATGCGACGTAGTTTCTATTCCTCGTCCTCGCACATAATACGTAACGCTATTCTATAATTATACTCCAATTACAATTACATCGTAATTTTATTGAACGAAGATCTGAATTATAAATTACAATATGACTGAATTACAATGTAATTCAATTATTTTGTAATTATAATTCCAGGAGTAATTCAATTGTAATTCTGCACAACTCTGTACAGAAGAGAGTATGGATAGATGGTCAACTGTTTTCATATCGATTCTCGGATATGCATGCTTTTTACAAATTTGAATAGTACCTCTTGTCGATTCGTGTCAATTCTATACATATAACGTTTCTGTGAGCTCACATCGAAAGTGAACGATGTCTCTCTTATTTTTCTGTAAACAAGCTGTTACGTCGAAGCTAGCGAATTAATTTCTGATAGATTAAGTTGAGAGCTTCGGGGACGAATGAGAAGGTTAATCGCAAGAGTGATTCGCCAGTGGCAGCATTTCGCAAGTTCGTCTATCCCGCATGACCTTGCACTTATCGAACGAACGTGATTCATCGCGCTTCGAGACAATCGGCCGAAGTGACTCGCCCGTAGATATCGATCCTCCTTATTAACAGCCGCTGTCGCGTCAAACAATTGTCGCGATAAGCTGGTGAACAACGAACGGAGCAAGCCGCGCTCCGTAGAAGCGATTCTGCTGGCCGGAAACTCGGGCGGAACCCGCATCGTCCCATTATCTCCGCACGCAATAAACCATTCCCGTCCCTCTTGCTCCCCGAGTCCCTATCCACCCGGTTCCTCCACTACATCCGTCTCTTGAAAAAATATCAGCTCAGCCCGACACGACCCGGTGTTCCGTACACCGTTCCTCTTTCTTCGAATAATTACCGACCTCCACGTCTTCCGGTAGCTTCTTAACCACTTGCCTTACAGAAGAAAAAATAGGACTTTTGAGGGCGATAGATTCCAGTCCTAGATCCATCTTTCATCTAGCGTTTTTGACTACTGAAAAACTCCATTTTTGTATTATCGAGAAATGAGAACGCGAATCCCGCACCTTTGCAACTTGCAATCCTGGAGACGAGTCTACCGCCTCAATCTTTTCACCGCTTGAAAAGCTTCGGGGAACCTATAGTAAAGTTCCACCTTGAATATTTTCTGTAATCGTTTTTGAATGAAGTTTCTCTCGTCTGAACGTCCGAATACATTCAACGGATCATCGTTTTTCCGCTATCGAAGCATAGTTCGAATAACGGCGCAGGAGTTCCTCGAACCCGGGAGACCGAAATAGTTGCTGGAAAATGGAGCCGAAAACGCGACCACCGGGTTCCGATCGAATTGTTCACGGGTCAGAACTGTTTTGTCGGCCGTTGAATAAATGATGATCATCGTTGATCACCAAGCCGGCGGAAACTCCGTTGCGAATCAGACCTAACCCAGTTTCTATTTCCATCCCTCCCGTCCGATTCCTTTGCCCTGTAATTTGACGGACGACTGAAATGTCAGAAGGGCAACACTAATTGCGTCTAGTCGGGTTGCGACAAAAAGTCTGACTGCTCCGTTACTCCGCTCCGATTATCCCCCTAATATTAGGGAGAACGAAGATCGGGAAATCGAGTTACTGTTCCGTGAATACCCGATATCTCTCCCTTTATCTCTCTCGCTCTCTCTCTCTCTCTCTCTCTCGCTTTCTCTTCAACCGATACGAGAGACTTTTGCTTTTGTACGAGCGACGACGACGACGAGCGCACCCGCGTAATAGTGCGCGACCGGGAGATTATATTTAAAAGCTTTCCTAACTTTTTAATGATCCGTGCCCGACGCGTACGTTCCAGAAAATTGTGGAAACTGCGATTTACTTTCCCGCGGATCACGCGTGCTCTCTCGTTGACCTTCTTACATCCGAAAGTGGAGTAGGCTGCGATCTGAAAAAAAAAAAAGGAAACGTTTCCCGTGACATCGAGGTGTTAACAGCGTCGATTTTTACAATTATGTAAAAAAATTCGCCAATGTAAATACAATATTCCTTTGCTGTTCGTTTCTGCAGAAAAAAAAACTACAACCTAACCAGGTCCGCTTAAGCAACAGGTCTTAGTCAAAACACTAGTCTTCGAACAAAAACAGAGCGTACTAGAAAGAATTAGCGATACACGCGTCTGATACATGCTCCGTAAAGAGGGTCGTCCATTGTTCGTCGGCTTATTTGGGCCAACAAGTTGCGTTCAGTTGCATAAAAAAGTTTCGTCGCCGTTGTTTACGAACGTCAAAGCGCGGAGGGCTGTCTAATTAGAGAACTGCGTTCGCGAGAAAACGACAGTGACAACGTTCCTCGTCGCAGTTTGCGTAGAGAGCGGTATACATCTCTACCTCGCTCGGCTGCTCGGGTTTGTGTGTACAGCGAACACCGGCGCCGAGCGTCGTCGCCGGCGAACAACCGGCCGTGAACAGTTCAATTAGAAAACCGAAACGACGACGAGCAGTAACCGCGATCGCGAAGAAATTGGTCGCGTCGTGTCCGCGACGAACTTTTTCAATCGCGTTTCAATTTCCCCGTGGATGGGGTGGCCTCGTAAAACTTGCCGGAAATCAGAATGCTAAATGGACCGAGAAGGGACTCGCTTAAGCGTCCGAGAGAGTAGGGATCCCGGGGCTTTGGGAGCTAAGATCCTGGAAGTCGCGGGAAGGATTCGGTTGTGCACGGCCGGGCAAAATTAGAAGGCACCCCCCTGAAAGTGTGACTGGGGTAAGAGATGCATAATGTATTTACATTGAAGAGCATTCTGCGTAGGACGGAATCGTTCATTCGTCTGTCCGGAAAGTATCCGACGTTTGCTTATGTATACCTTCGGCCCTAGTGGGAAAAAGGCGAATAGCGCATGTTTAATGTTTATATTAGAGGCGATCTAATAATAAGTAGCCTGCCCGTGCAACAAATCTCTGCATGCCGTCATTTGATAACGATACGCAGTTTTGTAAGCATCGAGTCAAGCGATCGTCGCGTGTAATAATGACGGAACGTGTGGAACAACGGATATGCATTTGCCAGGAACTCGTGCATTCTTGTTCGGAAACCGTAAGTGGGAGGATCGCTGGAAGAAAGTTGAGGCTTCTAACGGACGATACTTTGAAGGGGACACCATTGATAACCAACCTGGAATCATGCTTCCACCCGCTATATAGCATATCGAGGCATTATTCCGCTAATTTTCGGGGCGTTTTAGAATGTTGTCCGGCAAAGTAGACGCGCACATCGTCCGAGGTCTCGCGGTGGAACCGTGAGGGACGCATGCAAGCCGTGCAAGGGGGGATCGATCGGTCGTTCTTATTCTTTAAAATGGCTTCTGCTCTTCCGCAGCCACGAGGGTGAGGTAATAAGAAGCAGCCGCGAGGATCGGGGACAAGATTTAAAGCGAGCGAATCGTTGCCGTATAAATGGTTTCCGAATATACTGCGGAGCACCGGTCGCGGCGGCGAGTCGAGCTCCAATAACAATATACTTCCGGCTTTATCAACGCTATTTGTCTTCCAATTGAAAAGCCCGAATGAATTCAGAAAGGGCGGGCACCCTTAAGTCGAGAGGAGAGACCCGAACGACCGAACGATCTCTGCCGTGAGCACCACGACGTAGCTTTCTCTCTTCTCTCTCTCTCTTTCTCTCTTTTACCTCGATTTACGAGCACGAACGGAGACGTGCCGTTCCTCGGATTTATCTTCCAAGGAGTTCTCACCCCGCGGATTAAACAGGCCAAATAAAGCAACCGGCGTTGGCGGCGAGAATACGGTTACGGGAAATTCATTTTTCACCGTACGTCGCGCTCTGCGAGTCTCACCGCCGCGTGAGGAAAATTCGGTACAACCCGCCGCGTGCCGCGCCGACCTAAAACGAATACGCGATCCGTCTTTGGGGACACTTGAGCCCGCGAAACATATGAATAAATGGTCCGGTCGGCTGGATAAATTGCGTATGAATGCAATTCCAGGGCAATTTTTCCGCGAGGCGGACCATTTGGGGCTCCGGCGCACTATATAAACACGTCCCGGGAAATCGCTCGGAATGTTTTAAAAGCCGGTCCAAGATTGATGGAACGGTTTAATCTTTCACAGGGACTGCTCAAATCTGTGTCACAGGTTTGTTTTTAATACTCGCGCAGCCCCAGACGGAAAATTCACCCACTTTCCGTTTTTAGATACCGCGAAGCATCGGATCCCTCCGCTGTCAAATGGATTTCTCTTGAAACATGTATAATTTATAGACTGCGGATCTTTATGCAGTCTCTCGTCGTTATGAGAAAAAAACAGACCAATATTTCAGCGAAAACTTCTTGTTGGTTGCACTCCTGTCTGTTTCTCGCTCGTTTCAGACTCGTTCACTGCCCAGTAAATGCGTACGCGGTGCGCCTAAAGAAGTTTTCACTTCAAATAGCTCCGTTGTCCAAGTGGAAAGATTGTTTCCTAGATCTATATTATTTATTTAAACGTCCTCGTATGTGGTTGGACACTGAAGTATTATTATTATTTGTTTAATGCTTTAAATGTTAGCTCTCCCAACAATATATAATTACACCTTTTAACTTAACTTATCTTACAACTAGTTTATGTACAGTCAGTCCAATAAGTATTTGAACACCCTTTAAAACAGAATAACTTTTTTATAATTATACCAAAGGACCTGATGTTTCGTAAATAAGTATTTTATCGTTAACCGCAATTAACGACTAAAGTAGGAGATTAATTGTTAATTGCGATTAACGATGGAAGTAGAAATTTAGTCGTCAATCGTTGATTAAATTTTTGCCCAACTCGGTGGATTTCCATGATTGGGTTGCCACTGAAGTACCGAAGATATTTTAAATAACTCTATATGTATATAACCTTTTTGATTTGTATCGCGAACACCCCCATTGAAATGCCGCAGTGCATCGAATCAGTGTTTATCACATGCGGTACGTCGAGATTCAAATTTCCGGTGTCCACGGAGACGCCGCGCCGGCGGTGATTATACTCGAGCAAAAAGGTCCGCGCGGTGTGTTTTTGTAAAAATTGCACGTTTCGGTGGCGTTCCGACTGGCGGGCAAAGGAAATTCCCGACGAAATTCAGCCGAGGCAGATGCGAGGCCCGCGAATGAACCTGTCTGGCTCAAAGGCAAAGACAGACGGCCGGCACTTTTTAATTAATGCATCCCCGCGCCACCGTCGCGCCGGTGTACCGACGCTTTCATTTTCCGTGCGTGATATTTGCGCCCGGTAAACGGGTCATGCGGGGGCGGAGAGAGAAAGAGAGAGCACTTGACGAATCGCCTTTGCGATAAGGCGATTAGAAAACAACCCCCCGCTGCGGACACCGTGTAAAACCCACCCCTGGAACCGTGTCACCTGTTATTGAACATCCACGCAAGCCCGATCTGTCCGCGAACGCGTTTCCATCCGATATTTCGTCGCGGAACAGACAGTGGAAAAAAAACGAGAGACCCCGGAAAGCTTTCTTTTTGTTTGTCCCCGAAGCAATACTGCGTGCACCGCATCATTCGTTTATTCACACTAAACCTACCATCACATAAGAAATGATTGTATACAGGGTGTTCGTTTGAAAAATTTCCAGCCGAATATCTCGGAAAGTATGAAAGATATTAAAAAAGTGCGAGGAAAATTAATCTGTTCCGAAGATTATTGAAGTACGATATTTTTTGGACACACTGTATGTGACGAGTTTTATCATTTCGTTCGCCTTAATGCAAACCACATCGAGAATGTGGATAATCACAATGATAGACACTGAACTTGTTTGATCGAATAATGTTTGCCAGGGGTAGTAGAAGTTTTACGACTCCTGTGCCAAAATGTGTGGTAAGTCGAAGGTAAAACTGTGATCGTTAACGCAAACTTGGCTGTGCAAACAACTTTATTTCCCCGACACACAACAGGATATTAGTACATAGCAAGTAAAGCTCCTGTAGCCGAGCAATATTTTCTAGGACGCCCCGATATGTCACTGATCGATACTCTCCGGTTTAGGCGGAAACAGCCCTGAAATTAGGGATTTTGCTGATCGCGATACCAGCTAATCTATGGAAGGTGATACCATTAATTTTAAATGACAGGGGAATTTATATTAAAGGTGAAACGAACAGTGAATTAAATTTTCTGCATTTACACGTCCGCCGCCACCGGTATAACCATATTTCGCATTCGACATGGAGAAAATCAAATTAACTTTGTGCACGTTGTTGTTTATTGCAAGTCAGATTCCAGAGCGTAGCACGACGTATATATTCCGCGATTTTATAACTTTCCTGTGACCGTAGCTTTTTTAATATTTCATTACAGGTCGCGTTGCACAAACTGCTGGCGAACGTGTTAAAAACTCAGAGGCGGATCTACGTTGGTTATTTAACAATCTCTGAAATAAAAACAACTACCCTAACGAATAAGAAAAATATTTTCTTGCAGGCTAACGATGTATGTATATATTCCAAGAAAGTTTATTAACATACCACTAATATATATATATATATATATAGTTTATTACGTTTCCCTGACAATATCTTTCTCCACGGTGGACAACAGTTGCATTAGATGCATCTTTAAAAACCACAAAGATATTCGAGGTGGCAACGTTAGGTGACTCACCCTGTATAAACCGCAGCAAAATGCGCGATGCAATCGCGGGAGACTCTGCTCGAATAAATCTATGTTTGCAAATAGAGTGGAACGGTATTCTTCCCCGCAAGCCCAGCAATGTCCTCGAAGCTCGCCCGTCCTGTTTCCCGCTATAATCTCCGAGCGATTCGCATTTAAAAATAGGTCGGCCCGCACACGAATGAAGGTACAACAATATTCCAAGAGCATCGAGCGCGAACGCTCGGAAAATTTACGCGGAATCTGCCGCGGGAGGACGATTAAGAGTCAAATTTAAAATATGCAAATCCGTTTACAAGTGATTTCAACGCGTGTACTGTTTTAAGTGCATTGTAATGCATCCGCGGTGCCTGGCCTCGGGGCGGGCTTGTAAGTTCGCTGAATTTCCCATGCATTATGAGCCGTCTCGATAATTATTGTTTACTCCTGAAGGTATTCGCAGGCTAAAGTAATTAATGGGAAATTAACTTGAATATGCATCGCGGGTACGCGCGCATACAGGCAGAGCGTATTCCTAACGCCCTGATATCATATGCATCGAATAAGTGCGGGACGTGTTGCGTGGAGAAAGAGAGAGAGAGAGAGAGAGAGAAAGAGATATCCTACTTCAAAAACGGGTTGCGTGTGTCTGCGAGAAAAATCAATTTCGAAAATTCGCTCCGACGTCGCTGCGCCCTGAATCGACAATGTGTCCTGATTTCGCGGATTTTGGCATACGTTCCTGCGCTCGTGTTTGCGCTTCTAATTCCCGGGCCATCGGTGTACGAAAATCTGTCGGTAAGAATTCGCTGGGAGCGAGTGTTGACCATTCGCATCCTAAGGAAAGGAATTTTATGAAAAAATATTAAACCGTCTTCGAGAAAACGCACTGTCGGAGTAATCGGTGAAACAATTCATTTTTCGCAATAAAATCGTAAGGAATAAAAAAGTGCAAAATTCTTTTTCACTTTTTAAAAAACGACGAATAATGTTGTAATCTTTTTTTATTTGTTACGTTTAAGAAGAACAATAGCAAAGAGTGAAACGAGAGTGGTAAGCACTGGGCCTTTCGCCAGCAATCCCCTTCCCGAGGGGAAGGAATTCAATTTCGATCGGAATACAATCAAAAAGTTGCAATTCGTTGACAGAACATGTACATAACGAAAGATCACATTACTTAACACCGCGACACGCAATCTAGTCCTCCGAGGAAAACGTTCTTGGTATCTTAATAGATTGTCGACCGGAAGGAACGCAAATTGTCTACAGTGAGCAACGGTCGGAAAATGAAAAACGACAAACGGAGTCTGCGACGCGATAAGAAATCCTCGTCGACAAAGGGTTAACAGCGAGAAACCATTGGTTCTCGCGCGAGGACGGTGTCCTGGAACAGGAGAAAATCAGCCGGCAAAAAGGATTGGCTTCGCAGATCGTCGACGCTGCTCTCTGGCAGGGAAACGTTTAATCCGGGGATGCACTCTCGAGAATCCTAAGAGATTCTAATCGAAGTGGGGTCTCGTTGGCCGGATAATTGAAAGCCCGAAGTGGATCAACATTTATTTGCCGGGCGTTCGGCTCGCGTCCGATAAATTAACCGATACTTCGTTTCTCCGTCGGGTTTTATTAACGCGTCCGGTCCACGGGAGGATTTATCATCGTGCGTGAGGAGGAAATGAAATCGCGCGGCCGTAGACAACAAAGTTACCACCCATTTCCCCTGGTCCTCTCGACGTTCTTTTTTATTCCTCGTGCTGGATTTCCCTCGGATTATTTCTCCTCGCGGGCCCCCCTCCTCGGTCCCCCATTGAAACGGCTCGAAATCGCGGAACTATTAAATTGTAAAATATTAACCGGGTCCCGAGTGCCGCGGAACGCCCAGCGGACCGACTGTTTCAATATTCCCGCGACATAAATATCGCAATTTTCCCCGCTGGTCCGTCCCGCTCCCGCTTCCACCAGCGCGGCTCTCGCTCGCGATAAATCACGCGCGCGGATCACTTAAACGCGCTTTTATCCTCCGGTGGGTGGAACAAGAGAGAAAAAAATACGGTCGTCGGTCGTCGCGTCGCGCAGGCAACTGTAATTGAAATCGATCGATCCCCATCGCGCGACGTTTCTATTAACGCTTCGCGCTGTTTGTTTCAGATGAGACGCAAAGCCCAGCTCCCGCCTTTTTGCTTCCTGCTGCCGGTGCTCGTGTCGATCGCTGCGACCTGTTTCGTACCTGTCGCCGGCCATAAGGTAAGTACTCCTGTCCCCGTCACCTGTCCAGGCTCCTGCGAAAATACTGCTACTTCGCGCCTCTCGCGAAACTAGATTTAGCACATCGCGGAGGAGCTTGTGTTGCGATCAAAGTCGCTCGGTCTGGGGCATTGACTTGAATTGAGGGGAATCAGGTACTCTCCGGTGTCGCCAGTTGGAATCCAAACGGATTCCACTCTCCTCCCTTTCCGTGGGGAGGGTTTCACAAAATCTGTTAGGTGGTGTCATTATTTTTGAATTCTGAATGTCCTTTAATAGTTCTGTGTGCACAGAAATCTTTCACAAAAATCTTTGCGTGTCACCGAAAATGTAACAAAGCGACGTAAAAATATTTACAAAAGAAATGTCAGGTTTTATTGCAAGGGGATTCTTCTTCCCACAGAATAGAATATGATAGAATAGTGTTTGGATTATTTTACCACCCCATTCATTTCGGTGTAATATCAATAGGAGATTTTTTTGCATGAGAACGGATTAATCATTTTTACATTACTTCTTATGGGAAAGGTTGGTTTGGTATACGTCCTGTTCGGTATAAGTCCAAACATCAGGAGCGGATTAAGGTCGTACACCGAGGTACCACTGTGTTATAATGAAAATCCTCTGTTCGAAAAGTTGCGACACACTACCAAGTCAACGTTACAAACGACCGTGAAGAAAAATCGGTGGTCCAACTTCCGCTTGTTATTTAAATAAAAAGATCGCCGTGTATCGCCCGGTATATTACGGTTCTTATCGCGATCCCGACGCCACTGTTTCTCTCCGGGACCGGAGGATAAGCCGCAGGATCCGGAAGAAACCGCGGAAAGACTTTGTTTATCGTCACTTTTTCGGTGGCCCGAGTTTCTCGAAACAAACCCACCCACTCACTCTGCCTCTCTCTTCCGATCCAACTACTTCTCGCTCACGGTTTTTTGCCATCGTCTCCTGTCTTTCGTTTCGGCGTCCTCCCACGGCGCTCCGGCAACGGCGTCGATAGCTCCGGTGCTTCTCCGACGAGCAAAAAAATGCCGACAACGCGCGAGGAAAAGGATTTCATGCGGTGCACCTGGTTGATCCATAAATCTGTCCACAGAAATATTGTGCGTTTCCGTGGCAGAGAGACGAGCAGGTAGGCGGGCAGGTAGACAGACGACAGCCGAGGAACGAGATCTATTTTCGTATCTTTTCCCGTTTTCACCGCTTTCGCTTCGGTCCCTGTCTCTTCTGGGCGACGTGTTCGAAACGTTTCAGTGCTTCTGATCGACGCGGTTATGCTAAAGGATCTGCCTGGTTCGACAGGCTGTTCTTTCTTGCGTTCGCTTACGTTAATCCTGTTCATTTCAACGACCACGGATTCTTATGCAAGATGTATGTTGTATGGTAAATCTCGACATTCTGAACAACTTTTTCCTATAGAAATGAGAGAGAGAGGATTAGAATGCGTATCCCGATACAGTAAAAATGTTTGTAGGTTATCGATGGTTGACAAGCACGCTCGACCATCGGCGAATCACTTAACGCTATGGAATTAAACACGTTCAATCATTTTTCAATTATTCAGTCGATGCGTTCGACATAATCTGGACGCGATCGTAATATTTGTGGAGGAACGATGATTGAGGGTTGGAAATGCTGGGGACACTTGAAAACCTGAAAATAATATTATTGATCAAGCCTGCTTGTATTTCCGCCAAAGGTCAAAAAAGTTAGAAAAATCCTTTTAAAAATATGGAATAAAAAATTTTATTAGGAGTACAAATAAGTCTCCGCCGGTTGAAATCAGATAGCGCGACCAGTAAGTTACGGCGGCTAGTGTCGGATGTGAGACGTCATATCGTAAAATGTCGAGTTTTGAGCCGAATAAACGTCATTTGCGGGAAGTCCTGATTTACTTCATTAATTTGAAGAAATCTGCAGCTGAAGCGCATCGATTGCTTGTAGAAGCATATGGTAAGGCTGCATTAAGCGAGAGAAGTTGTCGCGAGTGGTTTCAAAAGTTCAAGAACGGTGAATTTGATGTCGAAGACAAAGAACGTAGTAGAAGGTCGAAAAGAATGATTGAAAAGCAAGGAAATTGGGTTCAAAATCGTTCATCTGCATGATAATGCTCGTCCTCATGTTGCGGCGCCGGTCAAAACCTACTTGGAAACACTTAATTGGGAAGTTTCACCCCACCCGCCGTATTCACCAGACATTGCTCCTTCTGATTGCTACTTGTTTCGATCGATGAAGCATGGCCTGTTTGAGCAGCTCTTCACGTCATATGAAGATACCAAAAATTGGGTCGATTCATGGATAGTGTCGAAAGATGAAGCGTTCTGCTGACGCGGTATTCGGATGCTGCCAGAAAGATGGGAAAAAGTAGTGGCCATCGATGGACAATACTTTGAATAAAACATAAGGTACCGTTCTTTCGCAATAAATGCTCAATTTAAGATGAAAAACGGCGGAGACTTATTTTGTACTCCCAATAGAAGAATGGATAAAGACGAATTCTGCAAAATAGTAACTTCAGTTTGCATAGCACTTACAAAATATAAAAATAAAATTTCGTAAGTTAAAACATCACGAGCACAAACAGCGTGGATCATCTTTCCATTAATGTTCCATTATCATTTCACGAGCTTCCGGCCAGCTAATAGCATTACACGAGTGTTTAAAAAGCCATGTTAATTTCACATTGGGCGAATTAGTCGCAAACGAAATTAACCATAGGTTGAATCAAATAGTTCGGCCCCGTATTTCCGGGGGACAGAATGTTTTCCCGGCGGATTTATTTCGGGGCGGGAGGTCTATGAATAAAATGCAGCTTGACGTTCCATTAGCCAGCGGAATGATAAGCAACACAGCGCATCAGAAACGTACATTACACGGCCGCTGCTCCGATTGCATGGCGGACACAATAGGAATTTCACAAAGGACATCGGAAGAATTGTTGTGGACGTTGTCGGAACCATCCCCTGTAACTCGTCGCATCGGCGTAGCTCAACAATGTTCGCTCACGACAACCCCCTCTCGAGGAAGAAATGGCATAACCGGTTTTCTTCGAATGGATTCCGCCCGCACAGTGACCCACTTGCCGCGCCGGTAATAATCGATCAAACTCAAATACGATTTGCTAAAATAGCGTACATTTTCTATTAGCCGTTGTTATTCAGAACGTGACCCAGAAGCCGGGATGAACGCGGCATGCACACTACGGTACGCCACGTATGGAAATTAATGGCGCGCGCGGTTCTCAAATTCTCCATCGAACGCGTAAAAAACCAGTTGTCGCTTATCTAGCTGTGCCACGGATTCTATTAACCCTTTCTCGGGGGAGCATGTTTACTATTATATGATTGATGATGCTCGAGACCGTTCACTGCGTTGTTTATCAATTTTTTTTTTTTTTTTTTTTGAAACGCAGCCACGCTAAATGAAGTGAATTCAACAGTGACTGAAGATAAGACAGACTGCTGCGAAAGTGTTTGCCGAGCACGGTTTTACTCACTTTACACACTTTACACCTCTGATTCAGACGAGATCGTGCTCTTTCCAATATGCAGCAATTTAAGTCCAACGATCGAAACTCGAGGATCCCTTCAGAATTGGTGATTCAACCTAAAATTCGTCCAAGCCCGGGAATTCAAATGAGAAAATCTCTATGGGTGATTTCCGTATAATAAGTTCCAAAAATCGATATTTCCCGCATGAATCGAAAGCGCAACATCTGAAAAATATGCTGCCAGAATTTCAGTATGGTACAGTGGCTCACAAAATTATTAGAACGGTTTAGCAGAGGAGAAAGTCACACACAGATCCTCTGAAAATTATGCATTCTATTATGACTTCAAACAACGAAGTGCATAGAATTAATTCGACTGTTTTTAAGTGAACTGTCAGGTTATGAATGTCACGTATTTGTGACGGTGATTTAAGGATGTAACGTATCAATCCCAAGAAATTGTATCCACGTGATGATTTTTTAAATTTTATGTATATGAAATTGGTATAAATACCTAAATGTTTAGTAATTGATTAAATACCGATACATTTAATAATCGAAACAATATTGAGAATAATGTGAGTCGCCATTCGAGGGCCAAGGGTTAAGATCACTGTTACCGCTGTCGGGGGATGATTCCAGGCGAAGGGCGAAAGATTCTTACGCAAACGGCTTCGCGATTCGGTAGTAAGCACTGTGTAAAATCAGTGACGAGTGTTGATCCGATGTGCCGTCATCGTTGCTGGAGTGCGTATGCCAGCTATTCCGCTAATGTTGACCGGAAGTGTTTGTTCTGATGCATGTGGCAGTGCACTATGCTGGACACCACTTGTCTCGTGGATCGTGTAACGCTGTGTAGTCGAACATAATTGTTGGCGTGCCAGAATTTGGCCGAGCACATAGGTGGCTGGATCGGTGCCGGCATTTGTCCCCGTGCATCCCTCGCCGTGGGATGCGAGGATAATTCGCCGCGGCCTGAAGCGGATTTGATTGCTCGACGTCCATGATAAATGTAAATGCAAACAACCCTCGACAACTGAATTCGAGCGCGCGTGTAGCCGGCTAATTTCCATACGAGCTTGCTCTTCTGATTTCGATCCGTGACGGATCTTCCCAGGAACTTTCCCGCGACACCCGTTCCATCCTCATCCCCCTCCTCGGCGTTCTCTGCTGTTCGCCACAAAACCGGAAGCCATTGTCGTCTAGGTTCGGCGCAGTCGCTCGGCAACCCAGAAATTCTAAAATAATTAATTGGCCCTGTTAGTCGCGACGTCGCGGTCTTTAACAAACATAAAGCGTTCCCCCGGTTTGGCTCGGCATTCTATTACCTCGCGGAAGATAGCGCGGGCCAAGTGATTTTCTGCATTAAGAAGCGAAGTCGCGGCAACGCTGAACGCCGCGGCAGAGAACGCCGCGCGCGCTCCTACCTCGCTAATTAATTCGCGACCTTATCATCTAATGAATGATCTACAGATGTATCTCGAGCGCTCGACGTTTACTTACCGCTCGAACCAAGCGGTCGGAGCTTCCAGGCTTTCGCCCGGCACAATTGCGTCGATCTTTGTCAATAGAAATTATTTTCTTGCCTATTATGAAAACTCGGTGTACTCTGCGTGTATCTGTGCCTACAGTACGGTAGGAACGATTTTACTCGAAACATACGCGCGCAAAAGGAGGGTCGGTGCGATGGTGTATGAACTGGTATCAAATAATTACACATTCTTTTTCGCGATTACGTTGGCGACACGGGCTAAAATTAGCGAAATTTTTCGTTCTCGCAGAGCGAATCCCTTCTGCAATTTTCTTTCGGACGTAAAGAAGCGTCCGCAATAAAATGGAATACGAATGTGATTAAATATCAAATCCGGGATCAAACCGCGCCGGATAAATGCGACCAATTAAACGTCAATGCCCGTAACACGTATATGAGACGCATTAACATATAATCGCTTTTATAACGGCGATATTATTAACAGAATTGCAGATTCCAGTACCGTGGGCGAAAGTATGGGTTTAAGATTACGTATGCACGAAAGCAAATTCACAATTCCCCTCCTATAATTGTACCACTTGGGACTGGCAATGCGATTACAGAGAGCAGTAGACTCAATTCTACTATTGTTGCAGTGGCTAGTGGCTCGATTCTCTCTCTCTCTCTCCACTCCTGCTCCCCTTCATTCTCTCGCTCTGTCTCGCTATCTCTCCCTTTCATTCGCACATCGCTATTCCTCTGTCTCGCCGTAGACGAAACTAAAACCGAGTCCAGAGTTTTTACAAGCTAGTGTCCGCGTCATGGCGGGAATGTCAATGCGATTGTAAAGCGGTCGATAAAGCTCGTTCAACGACGAAGGAATATTACATTCACGCTGAAACATCGAGCAAACAGTGAAACACCGACTACGGTGTCACAACAATAATTGCCGTTGTCGCTGGCGAGATAACGGGGCGAATTTAAGGGGTCGTTCTTCTGTACACACCGCAACATTTGGGAAAAAGAATTCTCTCTGAAAAGATCAATTGATATCCTTCTTAACACCAAACCACTGCCGGTCAAATGACCGGTTTTATATTTTTCATCTTACAAATGAGCCGTTTATTTTGAAGGGAAAGGAAATTAGCTGGTTAATAGAATGATACATGCAACGTTAAAAAGACATGCATTCCACAACTTGTACTAATTTGATTTACAGCAACATTTTCGAACGTGTCCGAGTAATGAACTGTTTCCTACAAATAAGCAGTGAACTTGGAAAACGAAGTCGGAAACTAGTTGCATCGTTCGCAAATATAATAAATCGACGCAAAGGACGAAAATTTAATAGTTCATCTCCAGTGTTTAAGCTGTTCGAACATTCCATCCACTTCAGTAATAATAAATTAACACGGAAGCCGTACTACATTCTCAGAATCGGAAGTGAGGAATGCATCAATTTGTCGGAACGAATGCCAAGCGAGAAAATTGAAGAAATTCTATCGCGCTGAAAGAATATTGACCGCTAATTTCGCCGTCGTTAAAAATCTTCCGGCACGCTTCCGGCCGTGGTGCAAGGGGTGACGGGATAGCCGTCTACGTCAATCGATAATGCAAAATAACGCGCGTTAATACAGCAAGTCGAGGAACCAACGAAATCGCCGACCGTAATTGGATCGGACGCGGGCGTTGCGTACACCCTGTGAGCGCGTGTAAATGCATTCTTGTATCAAACGAAATCGCGATTCTTTTTTCCCCAGAACGAATTCGCCGTTTGTGCGGCAAGCGCTCCGCCACAGCTGATCGTTGGCACAAAGCCGTAAACCGAAATGTGCGGTTTCGAAATCAAATACACTTTGACACCGGCAGAGTAATTATAATTTAAATCTACATACGGCATGGTGCGTGTACGAGGAACACTGGATGTACGAAAACTTTGGCGGCGTTATTAACGTCGTTGCTACAATGCGCGTTCTAGACCTTTCGCTTATTTCAACCGTGTAATATGTAGCCGCGAGGACGTAGATTGAAGTTTTAACCGAGTTGAGAAGATGAAAAATCTGGCGCATATATTTGCTCCGCGTAAAACAGTTACGATTTGTAAAATACACAAAGGCCACGTTCCACACTGTTCCAAAATGCCGAAAAGCTGGCCAAGCATTAAAATCACTAGAAGAACACTAAAAACCTTTCTGAAAATATTGTGTACTATGGTTTTTGATGTCGCTGATCACGAATTTAATGAATTTGCATTTTAATCAACCGTCCGTTACGAAAAAATTAATATTATAAAATAAATAAATAAATAATATATAAAATTAATATAATAAACTGAACTAAAGATATAATTTAGCACTGTTAACATTAATTTTTGAAGCCAATTTCTATAGTTCCTTGTTGCTATCACCTCGCGATATCACCACTCGCATCATCAAAATTCTTTACTTCGAAAAATGATCCTATGGCCAGCTTTTCGGCGTTTTGGAACAGTGTGGCCCGTTCCGCCGTCACAGTGTTTGATTATTCCTCTTTTAATACACAAACATGCGGAAGAAAATATTGCGCGGCGGTGTGTGTATATTTGTATCGTGGAAATTGAAAAATACGGTTCTATTATCGTTTGTGGAACATAAATAACGTAGCCGGACACAAAATTGCCACTCTTCGGGTTCTCGAGGCCTGATGGTCCTCCCCGGGGGAGTTTTGCAGTGATTTTTAGCCACCCGTGGATCCTCTCGGATTTCCACAGCCCTCGATCCTCCTTACAATTTTCAATCTTCTTTGAACACTTCGACCATTTGTAATTCCCCGGACGATCTTAAAGCCAGTCTTCGATCTTTATTCATCCGTCGACGGTCTTGACCAAAGTCCAGATGCCGGATGATCCTCGAACGATCTTCGAAGAGTCGTTACCAGGACCTCGAAACGCCATAGCCGAATGAATAATCTGCCGAAGTTCCAAACAGCTGTACTTGTTCCAGCCATAGCCGAAAGTAATTGAAACCACTCGTTCCGCGAATGAACAATCCCAGGGAACGCTAATGGAGATACGGAACTCCCGGCGTGTCGCCATAAATCTGCCGGTGAAATAACGCGGGCCACGGGAACGAATGGCTCCTGGAGCTACTCATATTTTCCGATGTCGCTCTGATATTTCAGCTTCGTATATTAACCCCGAAAACTTGGGGGAGCAAGCGGCACACGAATCGGACTACACCCGCGAACCGATTCCCCGCGTTTTCTTTTACCCCCCGCGATCCCCTTTCACCCCAGGCTGATGACACCCGGCCCACCTATATCCTGTCGCATTCCACGCCATGAAAAATCGAACAGATAGAAACCCGACGCTTGGGGCCGGTCGTTCGCCCCCGTTTGCGTTTCTTACCCCCCTAATATCGATAGTTTGTCATCCCCCGCACGGAGGACGGGCGCTTTAATGTCTGCCCCCCCCCCCCGCCACGTCAGAAAACAATGACAAGCAACGCCCTACTTCGAAGGAGAATCGCCGAAGCCCCGTCGCGAACATTGGTGTTGGTAACTTCACACGGGTGTTCCTATTTAGGGCCGTCGGGTTTCGACAGTTTGTAAGATCAGAAATGGTTAGGTTGGTCAACCGTTCCACAATTTTGCGTACATACCTTGTGATCAAAATGTATCCGGAATTTCTCATTTAAACGAACCGCGCTTGAGATATTGTTGTTTACATGTCACTTTCTGTTTACACGTGACTATCTGTACGGGGTTAGGAATCTCTATGGGGCTAGGAAAAATTATTTTATCCTTTTTAGTCTGTTTTAAAAACGTGGTATTTTCGAAAAATTTATTTTTAAGTAGAAGCCAATGTCGTCTTAACGTTTATCTACGATTTCGGTAAATTTACGGCGGCAAGAGGTCATAAAGCGATGGCGGGCACCGTCTTGCGGTGCTTCCTTTACGGTGAACGATCGTAAACGGTATTATTGCGTCACGTTACCGGCAACGACAAACTCCGGCGGTCATCCCATCAAACAATTTTCTATTTCATCCGGGGCCGAGTTAAAAAGCTTCTATCGAGGGCTTCCAGGGGCCGAAGGTTCTCTTTGCCAAGAAAATTAATTTCCGTACAAGAGGAAGGGGGGCTGTTATCGGGAAGCGCTCAAACACGCAACGAAACTATTCGTGTTCCGTAAAAAATTCCTCGTAATCAAATCTCTTGTGCGCCCGCGGTAAGGTACTTCTGAAATTTTAATAAAAGGTGAACAGCGACGGGGCCAATTTTAGTCGGGTGCCGGCTTCTTTCTCCCTCCCTGGTAATAGGATAAAAACATCCCCTCGAGGGTGTACACAGAGGCTCGTTCTGATTTTCATGAACGATGCACTTTTTTCAAGCACGACCGTGCCTAATCGTGGCCTCCATCGATTCTCCCGACACCTACCCAAACTATCCACGCCCCTCAACTTACCCAGAGCTAAACCACCGCCCAGCCTCACTTCCCCCCATTTGACTCTCTTTTCTTGACCCTCTCTCGGTTTAACCTAGTTCTCTCTCTCTCTCTGCGGTTCTTACGTATGCATTTTTCATTCCTTTCAGCACTCGAGGCGGCATCGAGACTTCACTATGGCCGAAAGCTACGATGCGTCATCGTCCAAGAGCGACAACCCCACGATGACGATATCGCCGGCGATCGATCAATCCCCGCTTCCCGAGGAGTCATTCTCGCCTGAAAGTAAGTAACGATTAAATCTGGCCGCGTGGAATTTGCGGATAAGACTCTCTTTGTGGCCCCGAGTGCCAATGGAAGATTAATCGAAACGTGGGGAAACCCCGATATCGCGCCGCCTGAGAAATGTTGGGTCCTCAAAGGAATTAAAATGCTTTGCCTATATCGATACCCGAGTAACTATTTCCTACTCCTTCGTGAAATCTGTTGATCTTTCTTCTCGACAAATAGCAAGATTGCTATTTACATACATACTTCTATTTCCTTGGGAAATTATTTTATTTACATCTTGCGCGCCGAAACTAAATGGCTGACTACTAGAACAATTACCCTACCCTATTCGTGAAATATTTTGGGATGATAAAACACAGGAAATAAAGTAAATTCTTTATGGAGGACAAAGATCTTCCAAAGGTAGCTCTTGAAAGTGTCTTAAATGCAGGCGCAGGTTAGACGAAATCTTGTACAGCATTCTTTCAAGCTGTGTACTTTGTTACGATACATAGACTTCAACATGAAGTCTAAGAAGATGAAAACATGCCTTTTGCATATTTTCCTCATTCTACTCGACGTAAATTCTTGTCGGCGTGCTCTAGTCCTAGAGAAAGAAACTTTCAGTTTCTTGAAATTTTATCAAACGCTTAAATCACGCTGGCGCGATTTAGGAAAGCGTAAAGTAGAGTCATTCGAGAAACTTTTCAACACCTTCTGAAATGCTTAGTTTAATCTCTGAATGAATATTAATATACGATGCAAGGAATGCATAAGTAAATGTGGGAATTAATATGTAAGAGAATATACTGGAGGCATTTTTATAATTGCGTATAATTTTTATAATTATTATCATTGAAGAGTATTTATATTCATTTATTGAATTCATTAGACAAATTTTTGAGTCGATGGAAAATACGCATAGTGTTAGATACGAGTGACATCTGGTGAACCCGACGTTTTTAATTCAATTCACAACAGCACTATATTATTGTTAGTAATATGTTATAGTGACAATGAATTGTTAATGCAATATTTACCGCTAAATATCACACATAGTGAATAGCAACGAATTAATCCATAGAGTAGAATGAGAGTGCATTTGACAACGTTCCCCTTCATACGAAGAAGCAATTAGTGCCTCGTGTTTCAACATTTTACATTCTCCCGTTACAATTTCGAAGATTCGATTGCGCCCTTGCACAACGAAACGTTTCACAATGCAACAATCAATATAGAAACCAACTATCGACGAAAATACATATATGGTTTACAGAACAGTTATTTTATTCGTTCAGGGAAATTTAATTGCTACAAAACGTGTAGAACGAAAATTTGTGAAAGAACCGGTGTTCACAAAATTTAGACAAATAGAATTGCGCAAGAGTGCAGTATTAGAATGTTTGGGTTTTCATTTGGACGGTCATAAATATTCCCACAGGAGGTAGGAAATTTTAATTGCGTTGCTTTCAATGTGGATTTCGAGAACCACCGAAATTGAAATATCGCAGTAACGTGAAACCATTAGGCAAAATACTGAAAAATCGAGTCGTGAATTGAGTTGGTAATTCGATCGTTGGCAGAATTTAGTTCGTGCATTCGAAGGCTGGTTTAAACGTATGAAAATCGAATTTTACAGTCATCGAAAACAGTTTGACTTTCAACCGTAAAATATTTCATTAAATATTTTATTTCGCAAAATATTTTCAATCATTTACACACCGGAAAATATGTTTCAACGCATCTCATTTTAGCCGGGGCATGCAGAACAGAATCTCTTCGATTGTCGAAGCTATTTCTATAATTGTGTAAAATGGAAAGTGGAAAGTCTGAAGAATATGGGAAACCGTACTAATTTTCATTGCCCTATCTTTTCGATACACAGAATGAATCCAGGAAACGAAGACAAGTCATTGAAGAAGTACTGACGAACTTACCCCGGAAATTTGAAGAAGCTCGCATTGCTCGCGAGCCAGCTTGCAGAATTTATTCTCATAGGAGAATGAGTTTCGCGAACTCGAATTTCGTACATCCGTGTAAAAGTTTCATTAAAAGCAAGAATGTTATTTCGCACTACGTACGGGCCGCGTAAAAAACATAAAAAATACATGGCTCGGATATTACGAGTAGGATACACCACCAAGACCCGGCCATTGCTGAGGCATCGTTCTGCGAGGAGACTAAAAATTGAAAGGGACCAACAAACGCGGCAGCACGCCGGAAAAAATTAATGAACGCGTTTACACGCGTTTACACGCGTTTGACCCGAGGGCCTCGCGCAGGATGAAAAAATTCGGCCATTAACGTCACCTCTACCGCGAACTTTTTTCCCCGCATTCGCGAATACCCCACTGAAAGCTGTTTCCCGATGCTTTTCTTCGAAGACAAGTCGGATGTATTCCCTAATTGAGTGATTGTCCGCGGTGACTATGCATACAATTTAACGGGCACAATGAGAACCGTTCCAAGCTTAGATCCGCTTCCACTCTCGGCTTAAAATGGCCGATGATGAGGGATAATGTGTTCACGATGCTGAACATCAATTTTAATAACTCTTCATCTCGGGAAAGTAATCGAAAAGCCACCTAATCACATTTTTATCGGAAACCAATAACACATTTGTACATAATTACCGCCACGTTGCAGATTTTATCACAGAATTCCGAGAATCGCAACGCACTTCGGGGAAGTTCCCGTTTCAGGAACTTAATTGAAATTCTTCCTGCAAATTTGCACGCCGCGCCGGCTATCTAATTATTATCTTTTGCGAATAAAATTGTCGACTTCGAGCGAATTGTTATTATTACATCCATCGTAAGAATTTCTGATTTCAACCCTCGTACCGTACCGAGGGTGAATTCACCACATTTTTTTCCAAGCTCACAATGACGAGATTGTTCCTAGACGGGAAATTCGGCGAAGCTAAATCGCGATTACAAGATGTAAGATCTATAAATGTGATCCGGAGGCAGTATAAAAAGCTCAAAGCAGAATTGTAACGCGGTTGGGCCGTGCGAAAAAAAGTTAATGGCCTCGCGTACGCGAATATGCTCGAGGAAGCCGTTTCGCGTTGCTTTTCTTCGAATACAAGTCGGATATTTCCTAATTGCGTTATTGTTCGTTGACTATACAATCGACCGCGCGTACAATGAGGACCGTTCTAAGCTCGGATCCGGCGTTTTCACTCTCAGCGGTCGCTTAAAATGGCGGACAAAGAGGCCCGTAGTTTCGGACAATGCGTCGCGTAACGAGATTCGAATAATCGTACCAATAATAAACGTTCCTCGGATACCGGGACGCAATCTCCCCGCCGGATATTCGCTTCACAGGTATTGTATCTTGAGAATGAAGCACACCGCGACGGTGATGATCAATGCGCCGATGATTTGAACGCCGACGGACACCTTCGTGGTTGTTTCTTGTTCCGACTTGCGAAGCTGTTCGCGATTCGGTTCCTCTTCAGGATAAATTATACGCCGTAATGATTCCGTACAGCACCAGCCCGAAAATTAGTATTATTACAACTATGAAAATTATCGCGCACATCGTACGTGAACATCGCCAGATGGAAAACCAACTTCATTGATTCCTTTGTTCAGCATTTGCGAGCAACTTCCGGTTGAGCTAGAGGAAAGCTGCCAATATCGTAGCACTTGGGAGATTAGCTATGCATTTTTTAAGGAGTATGTAGGTCAAACGATGTTGGTAGATCGGGAATGATATCTTGGGGTCTTCCACGGATCCCCAGGGGAAGGTTGGTGAGGAGTATGGATGGAGTGAAGGGAGAAAGGGATCTAGGAATTTCCTAGATCTCCAAAGCGGCCGCTACACGTTCAATAATATTGTCAATACGCGCCCATAAATAATATTGCCGAGGCGCATTGAAACGGCATATCGACCGTTTAGAAGGGGTTCGAACGCACTGATCAATCGGGGTTGAAGCATATTGACGGGAGCTTCAATATTATTGTGAATCTACATTGACAATATTACGTCTAGGGGCCGCTAAGAGACGAGATGATCTAGGGAAGGGAGGGGAGGGGTGGAAATGATAAGAAGCACGTCCACCAAAGTCCTTCGGTGACCTACATAGAATCCCCGCCAGGTCTAGCAAGACCGCCAACGAGCTGCCGAAGTGTATACAAATACACTGTAGCATCTTCCACAATGAGATTGTTTAATTCATCGGTTTCATTAAAGAGATAATAAACTGTTGGTACGGTATTTACCGCAGGATACTTTTATAATAAATAACAACGAATTGATTCATGGGGTACGGTTTGCGTGGCCAGCACACACCTCGCTTCCTCCTATCAAACTGTCGTACATGAATCGTCTACGAATGAAATCCTGGTGCATTTATTTTGGCACACTGTTCTCTCAGTTTCTTTGTTTTATTGTTTTTTTTTTTTTGAGTTCCACTCGTCATGGTAATAAAATCGTTGGCAGCCAGTAGCGAGAAGAATTGTAACAGACAATGAACGCCCGTTCGAGTCGATTGTTATTCTGTCTTTATGCACAGAAGCATGAAATTTTTGTAGTCGAGCTCTCTTAGTTGCCCGTTACAAAAGTTTATTGAAATTTCTGGATACAATAGTAGAACCGTTTAGCGCGCGCGGAAAATTCTCCGAGAAATTGAATTCGAAATTATAACGTTGCTTCAAAAGACTGCAATTTCCCTACGATAATTATCTAAATGCATCTGTGGTTCGTTGGCATACTTTATCCCGGGAAAATTCGTTGCGCAAATAAACGAAGAGGCTTTTATCCGTCTTAAACGAAAATGGAAAAATTGAGAAACTTGTTTACCGTTGCGGGGAAGGTATTTATCTTGGCGTTTCCATCCGAGACAAAATTATTTTTGCAGACGCTCTCTCTGGTTTCCAGAAACCTTCGATATTATTAAACAAATACACGAACGAAGTTCGAGGTAAGTAGTCCGGTGGCTAGTTTACAAACAGAGCAGAACTGTTATCTCCGATGAGTTACGCAATTGACGTAAAAAAAAGCGAAAACCAAGTGTACACGCGCCAACTCAGCAGTGTATTAATTAGCAGAATGAAATATCATCGGTAAGCAGTTACCGAATCGAGAGAGAGCACACATTTATTCTTCGACAACGGCCTCGAATACGGCAGACGCGACGTTCAAAATCAAATGTAATCGATGCAACGTCGAAATGTAATCGCGGGTTGCAATCGGCACGAGCGACGCGGAATTATCAGAAAATAATTGAGCCCCCACCCGGTTGACGGATACGCAACGTTTCATTCTCATCACTGATATAATTACCCGCTGCTTTGTTACGAATTTTACCGGAGGAAAATCGACGGTGACTAACGTCGATCACAGCTGCTCGTATTCATTTACGCCGATTCGCGTGTTTAATATGTTTTCTCTCTCTCTCTCTCTCTTATGCATAACGCGACGGACACGACAAATCCGATTCATCTGTCATCGCTTACTCGAAAATTCAACACATTGACCATGATAAATGAATCGGGCACGTGCATTTTTCAGCGACCCGCAGGATTCTGTTTAAACAAATAAATCGTTAACGATTTCTGACGCGTACATCCTCTTTACGAAACAGAGGAAAGTAAACCATCACATTTACGAAAACATTGTAAAATGCAAGTTTACCGACATTTTGTTGATTCGCTGTTTAACGATTTCTGCAAAAGAAGCCCGACAGAATGGAAGCCCCGAATTTATCGTCCTCCAAATCTTCGAATGTACACAAATATTATAAAATGTCAATTTAACAACAATTCAAACGTTTTATTCCACGCTGATTTTATACGTATTGGGTTGTGAATTGTATTCTTTTCCTGCAATTTTGTGTTTTGCTAGGTAAAGTATGTATATGCAGTCTTTTTCTTGCTCTACAAACCTATCTGCTTCAATTTTTCGAATTAATTGATTTTAATCAATTCTCAGAATTCTTCAGAAAAAAATATCTGGAGATTGGGAGATTGGAGAATATGTGGAGATTTTTTGTACGACTAATAATAACCGAGATATTCAGGTGTTCCCATTTAAATGCCCCACCCTGTATACTTTACCTAACAAAACACAAAATTGCAGGAAAAAAATAAAATACAAGGAACGCGGGAATTTATTACATGACCCGATAGGTACGCGTGGTCTAAAGGCGGGCAAAGACGTTCGTAGTTTCGGACAATACGCGTCGCGTAACGAGATTCAAATAATGATGTTTTCGGCCAACTTCTTCAAGTTTACAGCGACGAGGTTGTTCTTGGATGGTAAATTCGATGGAACTGGATCGCGTTCATAGAACGTAAGACCTATAAATGGAATCCGGAGGTAGTAAAGTGCTCGAGGTAGAATTATGACGACGGCAAATGACGATTCCGCGATTTTCCTGCCCGCAGTTGATCCCTGCGCGAAGAAATATTGCGGCCCCGGGAGGGAATGCGAACTTTCGCCGAATGGTACCGTGGCCCATTGTGTCTGCACACGGAAATGTCCACGGAGGCATCGACCCGTGTGCGCCAGCAACGGGAAAATCTATGCCAATCACTGCGAACTGCATAAAGCTGCCTGCACCGCTGGCTCGTCCTTGACCAGAAGCAGACTTATGAGGTGTCTGCATCACGGTGAGCTTGCCAACGAAAGTATACTGAACGATTAAGATACCTCGAGGTAGGGAAACTAGCAAGTTCGTAAACAGCACACATTTTCAGAGACGTTTTCATATTTGAACAGTTCTTGTTACAAACTTCGCGCGAGAACATGGTGCATAGAAAGTTTAATACCAGCAAACGTAGAGTAAAAAGGGTGTTTTGTAAAGGGCGAATAATGCAGACGTGAAATTTATGTTGGAAAAATACTCTGTTCCTTGGATAGTGTGTTCCTGACAATAAATGAGAAGTTTCAGATACATTTTAATGTTTACATTTGCCCGTGCGTAAAATCTTTCTTATTATTGCTTATTTTTTTATGAAACTTTCACCAATATATTCGTGGAATTTTTCTGATTAAAATAAGACCAGACACGATATAATTTCAACTGTATTCAGTGGTTTAATTGACAATGAACGTTTCGGGCGCAAGGAAGGACAGCGTATGGGAAAGAAAGAGACGCGGAGCGGCCGGCCTTTGAAGCTTAATAAAATAGTGTCCGTCTACGAACTTTGCAAACGAACCTCCCCGAGGCTTTTGCGAAAGAAGAAATGGAAACTCGACGAAAACAGAATAAAATGTCTTAGATATCGAGAACGCGCACATCCGGAGGAGTCAGCACGCGAACCGGACGTCTCCGAAGTCGCAGATGGTCAGTTATCCGAGGTCTAAGAGCCAGGAGAAGAACAGCCTGAAGGATAACTCGATCCCGGAGAAGGAGGATACGGACAACGAGTGCTCGAACCAGGAATACGAAATAATGAAGGTATCGCGAGCAACGAGGCTTCCTCGTTGTCATAATATCCGCTTCCTTGGAGTATAGTTTTGAGTAAACGTACATCGCGTACCCAGTAACACAACTTGTTCCCCGGCACAGGATAATTTGCTGCTGTACAACCACGCAAGATTAATGGCTCAAGACAACCATAGCAAGGAGTATCTTGTCAGTATAATGTTTTCTCACTACGATCGAAATAACAACGGAAACCTGGAGCGCGATGAACTGGAGCAGGTACGTTTCCCACTATTTCATCCCCCGGCCAATAATCTTCTTATTCTCTGTCTCTTTCTCCCCCCCCCCCCCCCTCTCTCTCTCTCTCGTTATTCCACGGTCATAACTCTCCGTACGGTAATTGCCGAATCCTAGATCGCGGAAAACGAGGATCTCGAGGAGCTGTGCCGAGGATGCAGTCTGGGGCACATGATCAGCTACGACGACACCGACGGAGACGGGAAACTGGATGTCAACGAGTTCTACATGGCGTTCAGCAAGCTCTACAGTGAGTTCATCGTCCTTCTTTGCGAATCACGCTAACCAATTTTGTCACAAAGACGGTGAAACTGATTCTTATTTCTGCGAGCCTGCAAATCGCTTTTCCTCGTCATCCCCCTTAGCGTCTCGAGAAATTTGATTAAAGGTCTTCCCAACTTCGAACACTTCTGCTGCTTCAACTGCAGAAGCTGCGCGAACGATTCGTTACCCGGAATGATTCTATATAGATTCATTTTATTTATTACCTGTCATTGATTGATTATTACTCTCACCTTTATTTTCGCCTTCTTCCCACTCTTGTTCATCTTTCAAAGTCGGGCCAGATTCTCGCAGCATCTTTAATTTGCAATTCCATAAACCAATTAATTTATTTATTTAATGTTGCTTCAGCATCAAAGGTCATTAGCAACACGGTACATTTTCTTACAATATTTTATACATATTTGTATCTTTGATATACTGGGCAAGACCGGCGATATACTCCTCAGAACCTAACAGAATGGGTAAGGATCCAGGCAACTTAGCATTTTTCCATTCATTCTCATATTTTTTGCATTCTATTATTAGATGATTCATGTTAACTGGTACGTTACATATATCGCAGATCGTGTTTTCTTTCTTGTTTAACAAAAATGAATGGGTTATTTCTGAGTGCCCAATTCTGATTCTAGAAGTTGAAGTTTGAATTTGACGATCTACCCGATGTACTATCTTGACGATGTACTGGACTTGTTTATAAGAAGCATAATTAGAAAGTTTCGAGATCAGTTGTACAGTTCTATTTCCACGAACGAGGTTATAAACATAAACATTCTATCGACCAATCATTGAACTCATTTTGATACGACCTCGTATCTGTTTGATTATATTAGAAATTTCCTTATCGTGTTAGTACAGGACATGCGAGATGATTGTATTACAATAATCGTTTTCTCGTGTCGATGTTCAAAGTCCGCGAAAGTTTCCAGGCGAGATAAGAAATTCATTTACTTTTCAATGCTGGCGTATCTTCGAATAGCCGTAGTTTCCATATCAACAAAAAACGGAACGGAGCGATAAGTTTCCCGAAACGATGGACTCGATCGCAACGTTCCGGCTGATGGAGCTCTTTCAACTGCGGGATATTCCCGGGGAGCAAAAAAAAATCCCTGGCGATATCTCATCCTCCTTATTCCCCAGATCTTTTTCTCGCCCTCCGTGATTTTGTTCTATTCTTCCGAGGCAAAGAGTGAAGCTGAAAGGGTGAAGATCCGCTGACGTTGACATAATTAAATCGAAAGTTAGAGAGGCACTCGACGGATCCACGGATCTGTAGTTTATCTTTTTCCGTGATCGGTATCGCATAATACAAAATGGCCGACGCTGCTCCGAATCAGCTCTCTATTATTTGTCACCAGCTTTTAGAGATTTCTCCTAGTTTACGAGATATAAGCGGAGAACCCCGAAAAAGGGGACCTTCTACGTGCCCCCCTGCACCCCGCTCACCTCCTAGGAGTGGGGACTTTTGGTATGTTTACCTCCCAACTAGTCCAAGCAAAGTCCCAAAGTTAAAAATTGTGCTCCTTCCATTTCTCTCTTCAACTTTTCGTTGACTGGACTACTCTGCATTTCCCTTCGCTGTATATCTTCGTTCCTGTCTAATGGAAACAGCGGATTTATCGTTTTCGCGATCGGTACAAATGCAATATGGCCGACGCGGATGACTATCGGCGATGTCGGGGCGTTTATTAAGCCTGGGTCGATGATTTATAGGCGTTTCGGTGGTGTCTCTCGACAAGTCTCTCGAGGTGAATCACATCGCGGCGAGAGTGGGCGATAACATTGATATCAAGTGCGATGTCACCGGCACGCCGCCGCCTCCATTAGTATGGCGGCGCAACCAGGCCGATCTGGAAACTTTGAACGAGCCCGAGGTACGATTACCAGCCCGGCCTAATTACTCTTATTACTTTCGAAATAAAATAATCGCTCTTTGATAACCATCATAAAAGGAAACTTACCTGCTTAACGACTTTCATCTCCTCGCAGATACGGGTCTTCAACGACGGCAGCCTCTATCTAACGAAAGTGCAGCTGATGCACGCCGGTAATTACACCTGTCACGCAATTAGAAATCAGGACGTGGTGCAGACTCACGTTCTGGCCATCCACAGTAAGTTTTCCATCGGCTGTTGTTAAACTGTAACGGCAGTGTTATCGATCCTGTTGTCCATCCGCAGCGGTTCCCGAAGTCGAAGTAAAACCGAGCTTTCAGTCGAAACGCTTGAAGGAGGAAGCTGTCGTCAAGTGTCACGTGGCTGGGGAGCCTCTGCCGCAAGTACAGTGGCTGAAGAACGACGAGCCTTTGAGCTCCGATCCGTCGAGCAAATACGAGATCATCGGGAACGGTACAAAATTGATCATCAAGAATGTCGACTACGCCGACACCGGAGCCTACATGTGCCAAGCGAGCAGCATCGGTGGCGTCACCAGGGACATTAGCAGTTTGGTCGTTCAAGAACAACCGACACCCAGTGAGTAAATAAAAACTTCCTAGACGTGCAATTTCACCCTGTTGCGAAAGAGATGATCGATTTTTGATGGCCGATTTGCCAACGAAACGCGTGCGCGTTCGCGTTACCTCGGGAATCCCAAGGATTTCGGATTAGCCGAAACTGAAGTCGGCACTGAAGAGAGACTTTCAACTACCTTTCTGTATAACAGATCTATACGGGGTGTGTCACCTAGCGTTTGCACCTCAATCATCTTTGTTGTTTCTAAAG
>CM052311.1:28775760-28847019 GCA_028455605.1 Lasioglossum malachurum | reverse complement strand
TACGGCAAGGGGTTAAAAATACAAGTGTATCCTCTTCAGTGTTATCAGCTGATCCAGGATTAGAGTTAAAGAATTTCAGGGACCGCACACACACACGAATCGATCGAGGACCTAATTTGCAAGCAAGATTCCCCGTACAGCACCGCGAAAGGCATGAAATCCTGGCTGCCGCGATACCCTTTGTTAACCGGCGACCTTAAATCCCCAGAGTGCCTGTGTTTATGCCTCTGCTGGCTTTACTATCTCTGGGTTTACTGTATCGTTACCGTCTACTGTATCATTGTCGCTGTAATATTGCCCGAATTACCTACTCCAAAGGGAACAACAGCACTCCACAACCAAGCATCTACTTAATTCCGAGAAAAGTCCCTCCTCTCTGAATCCCCTTTCAATGATCGGTCGTCTCTTGCAGGCAAAGTGGAGATGATAACCGGCGTCGGGAAAGCAACCCCGCCGGATTTGACCAGATGGGGAAACCCGAACAGGCCGATCGTGCAAAGCGGCATTTTCGGGAAATACATGGTTAGTCCATCGAACGACGCGCTGTTCGTCCTGAACGGGGAAACGAGAACAATAAATTGCGAGATCGGCGGCCTGGTGCATCCCGGTGCAGTGGTATGGTTCACAGTGTCCTTGCATTGAGGGGTTTCGACAACGATAACACAGAACGTCTAGATAGATCAGGACGAACATTTGGTAAATCGGTGTACGATCAGGTACAATCAGCGGAAACGATACAGTGTGTGATCCTAAAATGGACATTCGATTATTAACGTTGCACGACCATTGTTCCTTTTAACGCAAAAAGCAGTGCGTCGGTAATTGAAACGCAGGTTTTATAGATTCATAGTGCGTACGATTGTACCTTTGTTCTCTCAATAGAGTAGAAAATTGAATGAAGTCGAACGAGAGATTTATTTCGATTGGAACGTGAGTCTCCGACGAGGTAAATAAATATACAGGGTGTTCATTTTAAAACTTTCCAGCCAAATATCTCGGAAAGTATGAGAGATATTAAAAAAGTGTGAAACACGTGTCCAAGGATTTCGAGGGGAGAAGAGGAGGGCAGTATCAGTTTTTTTTATTTGGGTGGCGTTCTCAAGGTCATTTGAAGATCCACTTTGTTTTTAAAATAGAAACCCATATTTTTTATTATGGGATCTTATTGTACGTAAAAAGACCAGCAATTTTCGTAGGATAATTCATTTTTATCCGCGAAATCCTTGGACACGTGTTTTACACATTTTTAATATCTTTCATACTTTTCGAGCTATTCGGCTGGAAAGAGAGTATTCGGCTGTATATCTGTTTGATTCGAGGTTTTGTACGAAGATCATGCATAAAAATCCGCAGAAGAGAGATCTACATTTGCATTTACGACGTTCGGATGGTTGTTACAGCCACACTGTATCTATTCCGCTGTTGGCATTGTTCGAACTACAAGATAGAGTAAAACTTAGAGCGTACTCTTTTGTTTAGATTAGAGTAAGAAACGATCGAGAGAAATTTTGAGAAATATATTCTAACAGCAACACCATTAATCGTGATTATCGTTGAATCATTAAAGAAATGTTTCTGTGCGCGCGACGGATATACGCTCTCGAACAATTGCAACGTATTTTTGACACCATCGAGCGTTCGGGACAGAAATTTTGATCGAACATTCGTCGCGGGACAGTATCGGTAAGAGACTTTTTAATGTACATACCAAAAGATCGTCTTTTACATGCATATTTAACGTATCTAAATCGTTACCCTACCGGTGGCCTTAGTTTCTCTCGATTCTGCATATCGTCTCCGTCTTTGTATCTATATACTTCAACTTCCTTCGGATGAATTTTCAATGGCTATAAATGGTACGGTTAGTTTTCCAGTTAGTGGTTCTAGAGTAACCGATATATATATATATCATATCCGACGCAGACTACAAAAGGTTCAGAAAAACAGTCACGACGAGTCAACACTTTGTTGGAACACAGACGATATTAAAAGAATATTGTTAAACGAAATCGGAGGCAGTTCAAGGGGCACATTTTTTGGCTGAACTTATTTTCTTTACGAGTTAAAGGTGAGAGATCTCTATCCGACACCTTCGCTAAGAATAAAACAAAACAAATGCAACTGAAAGATGTGTGCCTTCCGAGAAACAGTAGTTCTATCTAATAACATTCTTTAGTATCATTAATATCGAAAGATACTCCACTCGTCACTATTTGTACGCCTAGCCGAAAATTCGATTCGAGACTGTAATGACGCCAGAACAAAATTTCGGGGATCCGACGAATTTGTTTTATTAGTTATAGTTTGAGAAAACCCCGTTTTGTAAAAATGATCTCTCGAGATAAAAAGGAATACGTCATAGCCGATCGTTCATTCGCAAATTGTACATGCTATCTAATTAAGTAGAAAACGAATAGTCACGAAAAAAATTACACGATCCGACAACAATTCGATCTCCGCGGTTTTTACAACAAAACATCTCCACGGACATTGTTATAATACAGTTATCAGGACAGCACACTGACAACGGATATGATGGTGATGTATGATAACGCATGCGTGTGTCCCTGTATGTGTGTGTGTGTGTGGGTGGGTGTCTGCGCGCGTGTGAATACGAACATTACGTATTATGGATTATTAGTATTATAATTATTATTATAAATGATGGTGAAAACAAGTAAAATGAATATCTTGTAATAAAATTACAACAAAACTAATTTAATAAATAATCTGCAAATACAACGTTTCTTTTTGCTACACAATGTACATGCAGATTACAAATATGTATATGTATATACATACTACACACACATATATTTATATGTATATATATACATATATATACATATATATATACACATATGTATATGTCAGCAGTCTTGTATCCGTTCGGGTAAAAAGGAAAAAACGATGATACAGTGAATGGTTACAATCTGTCGTTAAACGGGCATATTTTTATGTGTCTTCTAGTCGTAACGATCACCTTTTATTCGCTAATAAATTAACGTCTGTTCAAAATCCTGGAGTCTATGTTTAATCACCTACTGTACAAATTCGACGCACACGTTTACACGTTTATCGGCTGGTACGAATAATTCCTCAGTCCATCTCCCAGATATAACATATATATATATACATGCATATAGATTCATATGTATGTATGTTAATATATAAACATATATTAACAGTACCACACACAAATTCTCTTTTTTTTTTTGCACAATAGAGCGTGCCACTGGCGATTTTTCAATGACTACAAAAAAACAGTATATTTCATAGTTTACAACAAATGTTCACCGGAAGAAACGCATACGGCTCTGTCGCTAACGATTAATTCGGCAGTCAGGAGAGTACGGTTCTTTTCTTTACTACCACTGTCTGTGGGATGCTCGCAAGAAGAGGAGCCCCGAGATAACGAGAAACAGGGGAACGCAAGAGAGAAATAAGATACGCGAAAGGGAGACTGACCACGAACAGATCACGAGGAAAAATAGACAATGAAATTTCTGAGCAGTTTTCCATTCAATACGGTGCAGTTCGGTAAACGTGTCGACGGAACACTTGAGAAACCGTTTCGTTAACTCCCCACAACCCTTCCCTTTCCCCACTTTCTCTGTCTTTTCACTAACACTTCCCCAGATTCTCCAGGTTCTTCGATTCAGCACTGGTTATATATTGCACGGTTTTATGTTGGTCCCTTGCCGACTGTAAAAAAGTATATAAGCGTTGCTAAAGTCTTCGTCGTGAGGCTTCTGTCTGCTCGTGATCTCATCGTTGTAATAGTACCACATGTCCGTGCGTGGATTCTTCGCGTAAGCTGTGTAATGTCCAGCCGATACTCCTGAACATCATTCACGGTTTCAAAACTTGTCCAAAAACGACTCGCCTAACTTTCTCGGCGGATATATTTTCTCTATCTGTGGTACCTCGGTAACATCACTCTGCCAAGGCATAGCATTAAACATTCCAATTTTTAACACACTATCTACCAGCAACTAGTTCATTATTTTTGAAAGTCTGTGGCTAAGGAATTTTTAAGAGATCTGTCAATAGCAATCTGAATTACTACCGTAAACCAACTAATCGTCTCCTATAACGTAATCTATTAATTTCTTTTGGTACAGCACAATTATTGAGAAACCAATTAATAGGCTACCGGTGGATAAAGTGCCAAGTGCCTCTGACGAGATCATTTTACCTGAGTACCAGCGGTAAAGAAAACATTTCAGACGGCAAAGATAGATGGAACGCAAAGATATGTAAGAATATATACCTCCAAAATGGCAGACGCAGGCGTACAGATCGTACAAGTGTCGACCCACACTTAACCCAACCAAAGGGAATGTGACTTTGTCGTCTAACTTCATACTAGCACACTCGTAAAACACAAATCTGCAATGCACGTCAATGGAAGACACGCGTTGTATTGTTGATAAAAAGATGCGTGAAGAATTTTCAAATCTTTATGAAACTGAGAGTTGTACGTACCGTTTTAAATAAACTATAAGGAACTTGGGGTATCTATGAACCGTGAGCGTTTTCGTGGCGCATTGATTTCGTTCACATTTCGGACAAAACCAAGGATTGTGTTCGTCTAACATTTCGCTGAAAGAGAACAGATTTATAAATCAGTATTGTACGATATAAATGTAGAGTCTAAACGAAATTTACACGCTGAATGCCGCGTATTAATCATTATTTTTGTAATCTCACAACGTTCGACCATTGGTGGTCCACGCGACGCGACATTCAACGTGTCGTCAATGAAGCACGAACTATAGCTACAGCTAAGGCCGCGCTCACAGTGGACCCGTTTCAGCCGGCGTCCGACGTAGTGTCTCTTTTTCGCACGCTTGAAAAAGGACAGATGCGTCGAACATCGGCCAAATCGGACGAAAACGGGTCCGCTGTGAGCGTGGCCTAAGGTATACCTCTGACTAAATGCTTGAAGACAGTCGTATAAAGACAAAGGATGATGCGGCCTCTGTTTGCTAATGCTGACATGCTCAAATGGAGGCGCGATCTTAGGAACATGTTCTGTGTACCGCACAGCCAAAGTGTCGCCGTTTTGCAACACGATCATGTCAGTCTCCGGCACGTTACAACCCGTGCAATGTTCAGTATATATACAACGAGAACAATGATGGCCCTGCAGAGAAATTGTTTTTATTCTTCAATCTTACTGTTACGTGTACGAGTACACGACCGTTCATTAATTCATGGATACTCATAATGATAACCGATCATTCTAACCTGGCCTGTAACAAAATGGAGCGTGTAACTCCCTTCTTGCGGTACGTTTCGCCTAACAATATCATACAAATCTTTCGCATTTACCCTTGAAGGTAATCTGACTAAATGCGGGTACCCGAACAGTTTAGTTCCCTTGCGGTTATTTGTCGTTTCGTTCGTCGTGTCGTGCCGCAACACCAACGGTACATTTAAAATTCTAACCGCGGGCCTCGGCCGGCCCGTTTGGTCTATTTTAATGAACGAAGACGCAGTCATGTACGTCATACACATCGGGCACATAACAGGTTCTGTTTTATTCTTGAAGTAGTTCTGTAGAATGAAACGTGTACACATTAATGACTTATCAGCCGTGATTTCCTTTCTTTTCCCACTCTTCCTAAATATTTTAGATACGCAGTTATCATTCGATTACGCGAATAATGTAAGCTAATGTATTTAGTACCCTCAGTGGACAGCAGCCTCAGATTAGTCTGAATTGAGTTCCAGAACACGAGTGTTCTGGCTTGCGGATTGTACTCAAATAGCGAATCATACGGGTTTCCATCTTTCCGTTTCCAAGCACCTCAACTTTTAACAAAGCTTCCTAGGCTAATTGGTAACGTAAAGCTGTTTCTGGTTCCCGTACGTACCCTTATGGTACCGTCCGGCTAGAACGTTCGAGGATTTAATCTCAGACCTTCCCGGGGTGAAACAGTTGGTAACTGTGTACCTCGCTTGTGTACCCCTACCGCTAGATTGAAACTGCCGTTTTCATCATTGGGTTTTGTCGCAACAAAATGCTCATTCATTATTATCACCATCGCGTATAGTTAAGTGAGTCTTCTCCCAGCAGACGACACTCGCGCGTGAATGTGTGCAGCTGAATATTGCAAAACCATTGCTCGGAAACTTAAAAGAACGACTTTTGAGGCAACTTTTGCAATCCTCGTGTACGTATACGTGGTCTAGCGGTGTGTGAGTGTACCCTGGCGGTGTGTGAGTGTGGAACTGTCGCGTCGTCTGTTGGAAAAGACCCCCTTAAGCGGTATGATAGAGTTATAGCTCACCTCGATACAGCCATCGCACATGACGAAATGACAGCTATTCCCGCTATGCCTTTTCAAATCGCCGTCCAATTCTTCGAGGCAGATCGGGCACGGAACTTCGTCTCCGGTAATCGCTGACTTTTGACATACTCCACTGTCAGCTTCCACGACACGATCGCCACCACCATCTGGCACTGAAGTGTACGCGTCGGGAGGTTCCGTGAGTTCAAAGGCGTATATAGATCGATTCGTATCATTGATGTGTCTCAAGAGAATATTGTCATCCTTAAATTTAAAACCTTGATGTACAATCCAACAGTGACATTCCCGTGTAGTGCGATAAGCTACAGCAAGCAAGGTACGTAAGTCTCGATACCTACGGTGCAAGGGTAAAATAATATAGAAAAGGAATCGTGGCCGCTTTTCATAGGCCGGAAACAAAGAGCATGCACGACAAACGATAAAAGAATCGAGAAAACGTAGAAAAGACAAACAAACAAGAAATAAAGATGTGAAACGAGAACGACAGAAGCGTCTGTATGATGGACTGTAGCCTCGTAACTAGTTCTTTGCGATACGAGAGTGTTCTTCCACAACCATTTCTCTTGGAGGGCAGTATCGACGATTACCGACACTAGATGGTAAGCCGTCTTCTTCACCCTCCGTAAACATACTCTTACAAAACTTAAGACCTACGCACCATTTGCTCATACAATCTCAAATCGAACTGTACTTGATTTTCAAATAGAGGTTCAACATACAAGGTGGTCCAACTAAATGTCTCTTTCACTCGTGACGATTGCATACAACATATTTGTTGTACCGTCACAACTGAAGGCTGCCTTTAGGTGGATCACTGTGACAACGCTATACATACATTGCCTACATACATACATACATATTTATAAAAATTCTTGAATTTCACTTGAACTTGAATCTCGACAAACATAAGCTTCCTAACGAAGTTTATCTTGGAAACATGTAAATAACCGACCTGCAGCTACCACATGCAGGACGAACTCCTTTTCTATGCTTACCAGGATCTTTGATATATGGTTCTCCAAGACTTCTGCGAGCGCAATATTCGCCACTGCGATATTCCCCTTGCCTAACGTTTTCAGCAGCTCGTCCTTCAATTTTCCAATGCGTGACTGCTTGTTCAATGAAACCACACACTTAATTGGTTGATCGCCATTCGCGGGAACATATGTCACGTTCAATTGCCTTTCCATCGCATGAGGCAACGGTACTGACAAATACATGAACGGCTCGTACGTCACTGAAACGTGTTTACATACTGCACATACAACCTACAATGAAAAAACATGATATAAAAACCTGACAGAATGACAACATTTCGACATTATGTTCTACGTCCGAGGTAAAAATTATAAGGTGTGCACCAAACTTGTGCTTCCTTGAAAGAGGTGAAGCCCGAGGTCATTTCTTGTCACTTTTTCCTTTGCGGAAATAATCCCCGCGGCTTTTTTAACACTAATCGTACCGCGACCGGTCAAATGACCACTTTCACATTGTTTATTTTTTAATTATTGAAATTATAAAGGTGCTTACATTAGAAATTAGTCAATAAATTTCTTTATTCGAGCACTAATCTAAATAAATTCAATCTTGTAATTTTTATAAAACAATATATATATTCGATACATTTTGTACCCGGTACGGTTAGTGTTAACAACTCCTGAACAAAGCCGCGGAGAACATTTTCGCAAAGGAAAAAGTGACTTCATATTACCTCGGAAATCACCTCTTCCAAGGAAGTACAAGATCTTTGGACGGCCTGTATACGTAAAGCGAACGTGTATCGGTAGAATGAGACCTGCCTCTCACGCTTCGCAAAGCAAGGAGGTATGACTACTGAATTTTACTGTCGGAGGCGTTTTTTACGGTAAAAGCCGATTATAGAAGACATTACCCCAACGTATAGTCTCCATGGGAAATATAATATTGGACTGTCCAGATTTACCTTGCTCTTAAACTGTCCCTGGAAAGTGTCAACAATTATACTCCTGTTAGACCTCAAGTGATTCGCCCAATGTTTATCCGCCTCAATCTCATCTTGTGCGGCGATAGCTCCATTACCGTAACTTTGAGAGACCCGTGTACATTGTGTACTAATAGTTCCAAGGCCGTCGCGTTTGTGATTCTTCTCTTGATCGTCTAACCGCATGCGTTTCACGTTACATTTCTCTAAACCATTGTCGTATTCTATATCGGAGCCGCTCGACGCATAATCCACACCACAATTGACTTTTTCAATATTAACTTCTTTTATTCGTTTAACGCTGACGCTTTTATTGTCGAAATCATGATTCTCCATTAGATTCGAATTGTCTAAAGGCATCCTACGAACATTCTCTTTTGGGAATTTCTGTGAATCGTAATGAATCTCATTATTGCATTCTTGCAGCGTCACTAAAAAATTCGCGTTGCTAGTTTTCGCCTCTTTATGAATATCATAAAGACCGTGATATTTGGGAACGTTTTTCGAAAATTCTATCAACGTATCCAGTCTGAACGAAGGAGCGATCTCGTTCTCCTTCTCGTCAACTTTATTGTGAATGAAAGTGTTTGATTTTGTTTCAACGGTTTCGAAAGAATCGAGCGTCTCTTCGTCGTCGACGTCGTTCAAAGGTGATCCTCGTGGTGAGTTTGCAGTACTATCTAACTCGCCTATCGATGAATCTAAGTCTAAAGAATAATATTAATATTATACAAATCTTCCATAATCTTCTCTGTACCTTTATAAATTTTCTTTACCCCTTGGTGAACCAGCCATTGTTACGTTAGGGCTATTAGGACATTCTGGTGATGGTAAACAGGCGTACATCTCTAACAAGTCTGAATTACAATTGGCGTTACTAGTGGCAGTAACTGGGGACATTGCTTTCCCGTTCGAGTTCTCCACCGAGTTAATCGAGTTGGCAGTAGTTGTAGACGAGGGAGTTTGACAATTTTTTGTACCCTTTGCTGTGTTCATTTGTTCGTGTAGAGAATCCAACAGCAGGGCAAGAAACTCTTGGCAATCATGCTGTGAAATGATATGTTTTGACTATCGTGTCAGCGAGGAAAATATTTTACAGGCATTTATGGTAAATGTGTACCTGTCGGTAATCTTTAAATTGCGAATGATACGCTCCCAAAGTTTGTTTAAATTCAATAGGCCTGAGAACACTGTATCTACCAGACCACATTTTACTAAGCAGTACACTGAAATGTGCCATCAATGACCCAGGAGGAGGAAGTTTCTCCCCCCTCTGCTGCAAATCCAAAAAATGTTGCAGAACAGGTGGTGTTGCAGTTAAACATTGCAAACCAGCAGCCATAAAACAAGTATTACCAAGATTACGAAGGCCACATACACCTGCGCGTAATACTACATCCTCTGAAAATACAAATAGAAATAATACAATATTCAAGCGAATGTTCCAGTTAAAACCATAAACATTAAGTTTATGTTAAAGACTAGAGTTGTGCAAGAATTTTATGCAAGCATATTTAGATTCTCGAATATTCTCGGGTTCTCGCACACCTCTAGTAAAAATACATAAAGACACATGCCCATTGGAGAATCATCTTGAGAATCTCCACCTTCCGAGAACAAGTTGTTTAAAGCAGGTGTACCAGGTGGTAAAAATGGACCATGCTCAATACCAGTCCCACTATTGTCAATTAGTTCATCCGTGCCAATGTCTGTGAAATCGCCTAATCCAGGTGGTGGTGGAAGCGGAATGGCATAATCTGAGGTTGAACTATTTGCTTCAGTCCTATAGGAAAAGCAAATCGTTGAGAATCGATCGTTGTAATCATTGAAGATTCCATAATGTGTTTATACCATGTGTCTTCTATGCCCATATTAACTTCAGTAGAAAGTAATTTATCCTCTTGAAGGGTGAGAGTATGATCTAAGGAAGACGTTAACGGACTGAGACCAGTCGACTCTAGTACGTCTGATATCTCTGGGACTCCAGGCAGGTGAAAAATTCCAGATGATCCAATCATTGAAATATTTTCTACTTCTGAGGCATTCACCTTATTGTCCATTCAGATAACAAAATACCAGGTATTACCTAAAAATATTATCATAATAGAAAAGAGAATGAAGAATGAAATTACATGTGCTCCGAACGAGTACATCTTCTTGTGAAAATTATGCTAATCAAAATGATTCGCATTCGGTTGCAAAAATGTGACAAACAATATTATGTAAACCTTAAGTTATATTGCTAACACAATAATAATAACATGTAATATAATAAACATAACTTACACAATATTAAACATTAAAGGAAATGTTTCATACAAACAGAAACGAATAGCGTGATATTACAAATAATTTTGTGTTCTCCATCATCCTTTTAAAGGTATAATATGCAAAATATTTTTATCGATCTTCTAGTAATACTACAACCAACAATACGGATAAATAATAAACATGTAAAGTAGGATATCTAAAACAGTATACGTTGACAATTCCATGAATTAGAACCAAATTAAACAAAATGATCAAACAATAGTTAAACTCATCCTAACCTAAGATGTCGCGAAATATTACCGCGAATTCTTTGGCGTCCTATTCTTATAAGGCGGTAAACTCTTCAAAGAATAATTGCTATAGATAACCCGCGTTTCTTTTACTTTTTGTAGGCGAGATTAAGTTGTGCGGGCTAGTACAATGATCAATATGGACGAAACTGAATTCTGTAGTCTATAAAAGTACAACTACTAATGTAGACCTTGCCCATTCAAATTCTGATCATCCTGGAAACGTTTCAACAGTAAATGTCCGGTACAAGTGTTCACACGGATGCGTAACGATCAGTAACGATACGCAACTAACAGAAATAAAAGACGTAAGGAAGAAAACGAAAAGGTAATATCGACTTACTTTACAGAAAATCCACTTTCTTCTTTGTGAAATATCTATACCGCCATTGCAGTAAACGGCATGGTCAATATGGATGCGCTAGAAAAGGAAGATTCGCTCGCGGCGCCTCAGGAAGTCGGCATATTTTTCAATCTGTAATGTGGGTACACCACTTCCTGCTTTCTAGGGAAAATTTATTTGCCCGCCCAAAATGATAAAAAGGTAGCATTTTCATTTGAGAGAAATCGATAAATTTGAAATTTCTTTTTTTTCGGATTACGATACTCTAGCATTTTCAAATTTCGTTCGAAAAATTATACGGGAACAGTTCGATAAAATAATAAACACCGATACATGGATGAAACCAATTTTAAATTCCGCGAAATTTATAAAACAAACATTTCACAAATTTTGGCGCGGTCGGTTTACGAAGTTCGATGATAATAAAGAATATGCTATATGTTGTAAATATAAACTTCGCGTTTTACAACAGAAAATATTGAAACAGCCAATTGTACATCTATTTACATAACAACAAATGATAAGGACTACACATTTTTATGTGAAATCCGTTTGTTATGCTTTTCTGTTTGTGTAAGAGAGGTCTTGAAATATACGTGTATCGTGTATGTCAAGTTTCCGTCTATGTATGTCACGTCTATACAGATAAACATTTCGAATACACTGTCGGAGATTTATGTATATACTATTGACTTTTTTAACGTATACTCATAAAATAAAGTTTAATCATGTCTAATGTCAGTTTGAGTAATCTGTCACTTGTATTTGTTCAGTGATAAATTAAATGGTTTGGTGGGAATGTTGCGATAGTAGTATTACAACATTTCTTAGTGACAGCAAGTAGTCTATATGACAAAAGTGTATCGACAGCTAATTTTTAAAGTACAAATGCAGTAAGGTGACGCGTCCTATGCACGTGAAAAACGTGGTTTGTGACGGAAGCGTATCAACTCAATTAGTAATAATTATGTTCAATTTTATTAAAGTATCGTTGCTTCTGATGTTAATCGATGTTACTGTGTTGTTGCTGGTATAAACAACTGAGTTGAATTGTTATTATACTTGTTATTTTCTTGTTAGATTCAGTCAATAAACAAGTGTTGTTGGCAAACATTAAAATTTCAGTAGCATATAACAATATACGTATAGGATAATATGACTGAATAACAGTTTATAATCTATGTAAACAGATCTCACATGCCATATAAGAACGTTGTACAAAATATTGCGAAGAATAGAGAGTATTATATGAACAAATATGTCATCGCAAGAACAAACGTTGATAGTGCAGTCGAAATTCGTTTCAGGAGAGACTGTAATAATTGTATCCTTTTATTTCTTTTTCTATAACTAGACTGTGGATCTTTATGCAAAATAAAACTGTTCTGCATTGATTGTGGGATTATATTCATAAAATAAAAATTTATTTCATTCCTTAATGACTTTGTTACGTTGAAAACGACATTACAATATTCTTAAGTTTTTCTAATCTTTTACTGTTTTATATTTTATCCAACCAATTTCTTCATAAATGCATAAACATCTGCAGTCTATCTATAATGGTATAAAATAATCAGATACTTCTATGTAAAGCCTTAATCATTAGAATAGACAACAGAAGCTTCGTTGATGCAGGGTTGGGTTAAACATACTAGGATCGTAGCACTCCTTAATAAAGGAACAACCCATGCCTTGGTGATTTTAATCACTTCTAAAACACCTCCTCAAGTATATAGCGATCTCACCATAGAAAGAGTATTACCTATTGACCAAGATTTTAAATGCAACATAAGTATGTAAAATGATTATTCTCGTTAATGATAATTATAATAACGCGAAAATTATTGAATGACACTTTTTAAAGATGCAGATGCAAAACAACAGGACAGTTTAGATGTGTACCTCAATGTTACGTCAAGAAAGTTACATTTAGTATTCGAAATGAGGCCTGGTGTAGGAACCAGTTCCTTGGTATCGGAAATATTTAGGGCTATAGAAGGTACGAGCAAATTGGAATGTATAAACGAGTGTTTACATTTCGCTTTAATTAACATTTCACAATTTCAGTGTATCAGAAGTCGAATAATCCGGCATCAGAATTTTCATGGATCCAAAAATTAACGGGGAGTACTCGTAATATCAATGCTACCAATAAGGAAGTAGAAGATGCTACTGATCCTGTTAGTACATTACTTTATAAACAGATAGCTGCGCTTCTTGTTAAATTGCTACAGGGTTTTAATTGAAAAATCTCTTTTCTAGCTTGTGGATATAGAGAATCCACTTTTAGTTGTAACAAGACAAAGTATTGCTTCTGGTAAGTCACCAGTAGCTGCCAGAGAATCGGTAGTAAGATACCAGATGGCATGTAAAGAAGACGACTATACATACAGCAAAACATTCCGGTTTGTTACCTCATTCATATATATAGTTGCTAAAGGTGTGCGAGAACCTTGCTCTAATGCAACGGTTTCCAATTTTTATGCTACTATGCCACCCTGAAAAAAGAATTTTTTTTCCATACCCCTATCTTTTATTTGTTTAATAGATATAATAATATAGACACGTTTTAAATAATAATAAGTTTTATTTATTTTGGCGCCTGCCAGGTTGGAAACCGCTGCTCTAATGTTATTCAACCTTTCATAATTTTGTCTGCTACAGCATATTTATTGGTACATGGAACGTAAATGGACAAGCACCAAATGGTATTACTCTGCACGAATGGTTGAGTTGCGACAAAACACCGCCAGATGTATATGCAATTGGATTCCAAGAATTAGATTTAACTAAAGAAGCATTTCTTTTTAATGATACTCCAAGGGAAGAGGAGTGGAGGTACCAAAATTATGATTGAAGATTTCATTAAATAAAATATTTTAAGAATATTATTGTTTTTGTAGACAAGTTGTAGCAAAATCTCTTCATCCGGATGGAGTATACGAACAAGTGGCCATTGTCAGACTAGTTGGTATGATGTTGCTCATATATGCTTTAAATAGTCATATACCATTTATAAAAGATGTATCGGTTGATACTGTAGGCACTGGTATTATGGGTAAAATGGTAATACTTTTATCAAGTTATCAATATTGATAGCCATGTAATTACTATACTATAATTGACTATTTTTGAATAGGGTAATAAAGGAGGTGTAGCAGTAAGTTGTTCTATTCACAATACATCTATCTGCTTCGTTAATGCCCATTTAGCAGCGCATTGTGAAGAATACCAAAGGCGTAATCAAGATTACGCAGATATATGTGCACGATTATCATTTTCAAAATATGTACCTCCAAAAAATTTTAAGGATCACGAGTAAGAATTCAAGCGAAATATGTACTTTCTTTTAGAATATACTCTAGTGTTGCCATACTAACTGAACAATATTCTTAATAGCCAAATTTACTGGTTGGGAGACTTGAATTATCGAATAACAGAAATGGACGTTGCGGTTGCTAAACAACATATAGAGACCGAGAACTATGCTCCTCTTTTGACTTTAGATCAACTTTGTCAACAGAGACAATTAGGCCGTGTGTTACAAGGATTCCATGAAGCAGAAATTACATTTAAGCCAACTTATAAATACGATCTAGGCACAGATAATTGGGACTCTAGGTAAAATTAATTATTTTACGTACAGTAGGTTCACATTCATTGCTCTCCCGATCAAATGCTCATTATTTACGCGAACATTGTTCGTTGCATTTTGTCCGCGCAAGGTGGGGAATGCAGCTTAGTGGAAATGGTAATTTTAGAGTCACGCCGCGATTGTTCCTTTATGTAGTTATAGGTGCTATTGTAGAATGATGTTTTGGCATAGTTCCTACAAGCTAGAGAGTGTCGGAGGAAAGGAGGGTCGTGGCTGTATCTCATTCTGTCGCGTTTTGTTTCATTCACTTCCTTCGTTACGTGCAATACCCTCCAGAAACTCAGACCAACAGAATGAGTTACAGCTACGACTCTCCTCTCCCCAGTAACTCTCTAGCTTGTAGGAGCTGCGCCAAAACATCATTTCCCAACTGTACACATTGATCGCGGCTGCGATTCAACAGCGGGAGAGTTATAGATCGGAAATCTTATACGATTGATTAGACAACTCGTTCATTGCAAAAACCTCCTGTATATTAAAAATTATGAATCATAGTGAGAAAAGCAGATCACCAGCTTGGTGCGACAGAGTACTATGGAAAGGAGATGCGATTACATCAATTGTATATCGAAGTCATCCTGAATTAAGAATTTCCGATCACAAACCAGTCAGTGCTCTATTTGACTCTCAGGTAATTAAAAATCTTTAAATCCGCAGAATTATGATATATTTGTTAGCATTATCATGCATAATTTATTGCAGATTAGGATTATAGATATGGCAAAATATCGTAAAATTCATGAAGAAGTTATGAAAAAGCTTGATAAATTAGAAAACGAATTTTTACCGCAAGTAATGGTCGACACTACCGATATAATATTTGACACTTTGAAATTTCTGGAGCCTAGTAGCAAAGAACTTATTATTGCAAATACTGGCCAGGTAAAATAATTTGTTCATAAATCAGTATATTTCATATAGAGAAACCAATTATATTTTCTCGTAGGTGCCAGTACAATTTGAATTTATAAAGAAATTAGGTGAAACTAATTACTGCAGAGACTGGTTGGATATCGAGCCATTTAAAGGTTTTATAAAACCAGGTATAATTTAGTATTTCTTAATATTTTTATTCTTAGAATGAACACAACCTATTTTACAATTTATTTTTAAACATATTTCAGGAGAAAAATGTGATGCTAGATTTGAAATATACGTCGACAAACGGTCGGCTTGCAAATTAAATTCTGGAGAAGATAAATTGTACGATATCCTAATATTACATCTCGAAGGTGGAAAGGATATATTTATAACTGTGACAGGTAGGTATAATATAATGATGTAATAACAAATGAAGAAGTCAGCAATATTGTTAATTCTTCTCAGGGACCTACGAAAGAAGTTGTTTCGGAGCGTCAATAGAAGCTTTGGTTCACATTCGAGTACCGATTAGAGAGATACCTATTGGCAGATTAATGGAACTTGTAAGGGAGTTACATGAAAATGAGCAAGAAAAAAAAAAGTAAAAAAGTTTTTAATGATAGTTATCTTAATGTTACAGGAAAATAATAAGAATCTTCCTCCAGATCCATATGAGATACCTAAGGAGATATGGTTCTTAGTCGACAGATTGTATCGGCATGGTATAAAAACGGCAGGACTTTTTGAAACGCCTGGGCTTCACAGTGAAATTATAGCTATAAGAGATTGGTTAGACAATGGGAGTCAAGATCCAATGCGTATCCTTTCCGAAATATAAAAGTTAAATATTTAAAAAGTTACAATCTCTTCTTACAGTTTAGAAATCATTTTGATTCCTTAACAATTGCAAAGCTGGCAGTGTGCACTCTGTTGCAGAAGCATTACTTTTACTGTTAGAATCAACTGCTGAACCATTAATTCCGTATAACTTGCATACAGTGTGCTTATCTGCAGCAGTAAATTACTTGCAATGCAAACAGGTACATACATAATAAAGCATATTTTATAGAAGTGTGCAAGAACCCGAAACGGGTTTGGGCGTACTCGTACATCTTTAATTCTTTTAAAAACGGAAAGCTCATGTAGTCATTGTTTTAATCGTTTTTCAGATTGTAATGCAGCTTCCAGAAATCAGGAGGAAAGTTTTCCTTTATATAAGTTATTTTCTAAAAGAATTATTAAATCATACACAAGATAACAAGCTGGATGCGAAAACTCTTGGTAAGACTATATCAAAATTATTCCATGACTTACAACGATAAAAAAATTTGTATTTATTACTTATTTTGTAGCGACACTGTTCGGGTCAATATTCTTAAGAGACCCACCGAGAAGTAGAGACGACCGAAGTCAAAGAAGTCGCACTGTACAAGCAATAATTGACAGAAAAAAAGCAGCTTTTGTTTATCACTTTTTAGTAAATGATCAAAGTGATTTTATTCATGATCGATAGTCGTATTCGAAATAGAAAGTATTCGGTAAATGTTTCTCCTCTAGTTAGGAATACAATATTCCGTCTCTATGATCACACTTTGTTGACGTTCTTATATTTTCATCGCTGACCCTTTCGTATCACGGAGTAAGCTGACAGTAAGCAAACTTTGGTTCGGCTTCTCCAATGGTAAAGTGATTAGCCATTAAAAGATACGAAACAAAAATGAACTGCCAATAAATGAAATGATTCTATAATTCCGTTGACGATTTCAGGCGTTGAAACTATAGGAAGCGAACTGTAATAGTTTAATTTGCAACACATTAGTAAACGTTTCATAATATTTAATACTGTTGTAGCAGTACTTAATAATAACGCGAACAAAAGTTTGATAATAATAAACAATTGATCTGCAAATTCGAAATCTTATTCTAAAATCTCTATGGTGCGCTACACGTAAAATACTCATAATTAGTTAATAAGTAAGAAATAAAAAATAATCGCAGTTACAATTTCATCTAGTCTTTGTGGCCTAATATGGCTGAATATACATGTAAATTTATTCATGATAAGGAACGAAATTCTACAACATATTTTAAATTAATTTTTTTTATTAACATAGATATTATAAGTTCTTAGAGTTGCTACAATAATTTTGAAGTGTAGATGTAACATTAAGTTCGAAACTCGTATACTTATAATTGTAATCTACTTTATACATGCATAAGATTATTTAAAAGGAAATTAAGTATTATGAATACATGTCAAATTTTGTATCAAAGTTTTATTAAAAAATACATACAAAATGTGATAAGTAATGCAGCCTATAATATTTTATTTGTAAATAAAGAGAACGTGATAACAATTAATAAATGATATTCAACGGTATCTAAATTCGAAAAAAATGATTTTGTAAAAGCTATCAATTAAAAAAAAATGCAAAACAGTAAAGTTGTTGGATAATGACTGTTACGAAGATCACAAAGCTCATGAGTGATATAATAAAAATGTTCTTAAACTAATATTCTGGGAATGGAGAAAAGAAAGAATAATAATCGATTGGCAATTTTAAAGCTATCTATAGAAAGGAACATTAAATGGAACTTACTATTGTCATGGAGCACACAAAACATCAGTAAAGAAATATGAAAAAGACAAGAGTGGTTTGCCTTTAATATTTATCTTTCATGATGAACAAGTGTATATCTATTTACAAAACGAACTGGAAGAACACACTCTAACATATTAAACGACAAATGATCTGGAAATTCTAAAATTCGAAACCTTTCTGTGTTGCTTCAGTTGGTTTGAACTCCAACTGGCCATCATCTGCTGCAGGTGCTATTCCCGCTTCTTCAGCGTCCTAAAAATACAAAGTTGATTTGTAATATAAAAATATTCTTTTTAATCAATTGAATTGTAAGTGGTTGTAAGATTGTTTACCTCTTCTGAGAAGAAAGTATCGATCATCGCCATGGCTTTCTGATACACTTGTTCGGCATCGTGTTGTTGCAGAGCTTCAAGTTTGTCTAGGCCACCTACTTCTTCTATCATATAAGCTACACGTTCAGCTTCTCCCATTTTCATTGCTGCGTTCAATATGTTGGTCAAACCATCGAGAACAACAAGTATAGTCTTCCAATCTTTGGCATCTAGTAAATTGCAAAATGGTACTAGCACACCCAACTGCACCAATTGAGCTAACTGTTGTACAGATCCACCAGAAGTCAAATTGGTTACAGCCCATGCTGCCTCTTTTTGAGATTTGAAATCTCCCTGCGCAACGAAATGTAACATTAACAATCACTTCCATAAGAAAAGAAGCACAGTTTACTTACATTTTTCAAAACATGTATCAAAGGCGGTAATAAACCAGCATTTATAACATGTTGGATTTGATCCACGTTACCAGCAGTAATATTGCTGATAGCCCATGCTGCTTCTTTTACAATATTAGTGCGGTGATGTTGCAATAACACTCCCAAATGTTGCAAACCACCTGCTGCTATTATCGCATCTGTCTGTATGTCAGTGCCTGTAACTATATTTCCAACTGCACGAAGTGCTGGTGTCAGAACTACTACTTCGGTTGAAGCAAGTAGATCCACAAGTTTCGGAATAATTCCACTGTCCACAACAACTTGTATCTTATTATTGGGCCCATCGGTGAGGTAAGAAAGAGCCCAGCAAGCATCAGCTGTAATATTAAATTGTAATGTTAAAAACATCTGAATATTTAATATAGAAAGTTATGAGTCTTCTAGAGGGGTGCGAGAACCCGAAAATATCGTGTTGATAATTTTATTCGGGATCAGGCCAGGTTCTCGCACAGCTCTAGTGTTTTCTTATAGAAATTAATATTTCTTAGAACATTTTGGTAATAAGTATAACTCACTCACCAAGTATATCTTTATCAGTGTTGCTAAGTAAGCGGTTCAAAACTGGCAATGCAGTTTGCACAATTTCAAATGGAGGTGGAGGATTTTTATTACGACACAGATTTGAGAGTGTCCAAACGATATTGCGAGTAAATGTCACCTGCATCGAAAATCAGCTTATATTACAACTGTTAAAAAATTTGATTCTATCTTTTGTTGTATACATGTGTATATATTACGTACAGAAGTGTCAGGTTTGATTAATTCCAATAAACGTGGCATAACATCATAAGCAAGAACAAGATCACGAGCTCCGGGTCCATCTCCAGCAATATTTCCAAGTGCCCACACTGCTTGTTCAGCAACATTAGGTGATGTAGATTTCAGCAATTCAGCCAATTTTGGTATAGCACCATGTTTGACGACCATATGAGTTTGTTCTGATGTTCCAGAAGCTACATTAGTCAGAGCCCATGCTGCTTCAAATTGTAATAGAGCACTAGAAATATTTAAAGAATATATAAAATGATTTATTACACGAGATAGTAGTAATATCAATTTTCTATGATGTATATGTACTTGTGACGATAATCCAAGAATTCAATACAGCGTGGCACAATTCCACGTGATATCATGATATCTATAGGCGGACTCTTCTCTCTGCTCAACATTTTTCTGCATGCTTGCGTTGCTTGAAGCAGAATCGTTTCATCCTCGGATCGCATACCAGACACAATTTCGTCTATTGATGTAGAAATAGCTGATTGATTAACATCACCAATCGGACTTGTTGGCTCTTGCCCGATATTAAGGTTACGACGTTTGAATAACTGATCGTCTTTCCTAGCTTTTCGGAGTTCTATTGATATTTCATTTCGTCTTCTACGTGCCTCCTATAATAGTTATATAACGAATAATAGCATGATCAAATTCATTTGCACACGTTATTTCCATTTGAATTCGTGTTAAATTAATGATTACGATTTAACAAACTTACTTCGTGCTTGGAATGGAATTTGAAGCTGGCCTTTCGGTCGCGGCCTTCAACTTCTGGTGCAGGCATTTTCTCGACAAATTCCGTGTATATACTTTCTAGAAAAAAAGAAAACCATGAGTAACACAACGATAGCATATAATAACCACTGGATAAGACAATATTAAGTGTTCAACCAAATTCTTGAAATTGCAAGGCATTGTAAAACATGAAGACAAGGAAAAACGTTTTTGATGCATTATGACCGAATAGTACACAAGACTCCAAAAAAATTCACGATGACTTCTCACTAATTTATTATACGAAAGGATATTCGTGAAAATATGTTCGTATTATTGGTTTACACGTGCATGGAATAATTACACTAATAACTACGTCAACGAGCACACGTATCATGTGATAAATTACAGTGAAATATTACGCTAATTTGAACGAACGTCTTCTAACGGTTATTTGCAATCTTTTCGGAACGTTTTCGTATGTAATGCAAGCCAAATCTACGATACAGTTTCAAGAAACTGTCAGACTAACAAAGTTCCGCTTACCGCAAATACGTCAATAAATAGAAGAATTGATGGAACAGATCACGATTATTGGGCACTTTATGGACTGCTGATCGCGACCCGCGCGTCAAATGTACAATGGCTGCTGGTGAAGTTTCTTTGTACTTAGAACCTGTTGCTACTGATCGGAGAACGGGAAAGAAATTATTGTTTATCTTCGTCCAATTAGAACGTCCATTTTTGTATGACGAAATACCGTATTGATGTACGATTGGTGGTTTAAGAGACGACGATACACGATTGGTCCATTAATATTCAACGTTCAGTTTTTAAACCCTTGATTTTGTTAGCAAAAAATATTGATATCACAATATATATAAGTACATAGCATATATAAAATAATAATACTTTATTGAGAGGGAAAAAATAACTTGGACGAAGTCAGGAAATATTAAAAAATATAATCGATAAATTGGAGGCGGGGGACTCGTTTCCAGGATTGCAAGGGCGCGGGATGCGCCTTTTGATTTCTCGATAATCCAAAGATGGGGTTGTTCAGTAGTCAAAGGCGGTAGATAAAAGATCAATTTATGTCGCGATCGCCCTCAAAAGTCCTATTTTTACGTAAAAATAGGATTTTTGATTGATCTCTTCTCTAGCACATTTGCATTATGCATTATTTTGTATCGCATACAGTAATACAGTAACAATGCTCTTAATTATTTCACAAGATTTTATTCTGGTGTAAGAAGAATGCAAATGCTCGGTACGAAGGGATTTATATTATGGACAGAATGAATGGGTTAAATTCATTTTAATGTACAAAACTATTGATATCATACAATGATTATGTATAACAAACATTACAAAAGAAATGGTATTATTGGAACATTATATATGGAACATTATATATAAATCTTATGTAAACTGTATAACTTCATTCAGTTACAGAATTGTTATAATTGTTAATATTGTAATATTAAATCTACGTTCAAAAACATTATCATTGTATTGTCGTTCAAGTACAGATATACGTTAAGCATTTCAAAAATAAATGCATACTTATTTATATATATAGGGTTTTTTAACATTATGTCTTGTATCTTTAAGTTATTTTCATAGCTCAGTTCGTAACTTGTGCTACATAAACAGTTTTAAGTAAAGAATTTCACTGCGTGCTTTCCAGGTTTCTCTCATGTGATACAAGATTCCACAGTTTTTCTGACAGCGTCGCGCGCATAAGGTATGTAAGACAGAGAATACCATGTCATCGCCAGTGATTGGATAATTATAAACAGTAGAGCCAATCCAGCATTTTTTAGCTAAAAATATAAACAGCAATTGTAGTTACTATATTATAATAATATGTATATTGAACTGTTTTCATTGTACTTACGTGTAACGCTGCGAAAAGTGTCATTCCAAGAGCAACGAATACTAAGATTGTTGCAACCAGTCTTGTTGCGGCAAACATCTTCTTTAATTGACTACATGGTCCCATTAAAAAGCACGTGCTACAAATAGAATCAATATTTCAATTTCTATTTTTAACAAACAAATTTATGAAATACGTCATTCCTCTTTCTCGATAAAAATAATAAAATATTATACTACCTATAGATATTTCTAAGGGAAAAATATGTTTGCGTGGATAATGTACACAATTTTTAAAATTTGAAAAAATTTTACCTTACTAGCGAGATAACGTTCCCTAGCGTATAAAATACGGCAAATACTGTGAGTCCCCTATGTAAAAATAAAGCAAACGATCCAAGGATGGAGCACAATATACCAATAATAAAACAAATAGCAAAACCTTTAATCCGAGTAGACCAACTTAATGTAGTTTGGTCCATAACCTAAAAATAAAATGTGGATTAGTTAACAATACTATTGAAGGAGGATATTGTTGTTGAAAAATACAAAAAAAACTTGTATTATTTTTTATGAATCTAAATCTACACTCTTACCGTAAAGTCCGCATCAACCTTCCATTAACAATTGCAAGCATTGAACATAATATTGTATACAATAGCAAAATAAAAATATACGTATGCAACGGGTATTATTGAAAATAATATTAATTACCTGAGGAATAATACCACTTTCTTCATCACACTGATCATTGCCACTCAGTGCTCTCCTTAGTTTATCCATCTTTTGTGTTTAATAAAACGTACTTCTTCAAAAACAATACTATTTAAATATTTGTAAATCTGTAATACTATTCATACATACATATATATATATTAACACAATAACGTCTCTCTTCACGAGATTGAAAACAGTCCGCCCCCCGTAAATATGTGATTCATTTCAACATATACGTTTGATACGATAATTGCATACAAAAAGTTGACAAAGACATATTAATAACCAAGATATTACCACTAAAGAATTTTTCTCTTTACACTTTTCTCGTAGAAAAGTAAGGTGTGTTACTAATATAATATGTGAAACAGCTGTTTCCCTATATGCACTATAGAATTCGTACTATATATACATACCTCATTTTGCGCGTTTAAAAAATTACATACATTTTTCCGTAGATAAATAAAAAAAATTTCCGAAACACTTTCGACAAACATTGGGTGACAGAACATCAAAATTAAAAAAATAATTACCTTAACAGGTCATAATGATAATAAAGGCTACGCAAATGTTTGGTTAAATACACTACACAGTGTCATTTGCGTATGTATATAGATTACAAATTACAGTAAAGATTAACTAAAAGTTGAAAAATAGGATTAATTTAGATAGGAAAAAATTTGGTAGCCCCTTTATGAAAATATTTTGACGTAGTTTTCTTTTATTAGAAAGTCAATCGTTTAAATAGATTATATACATTTATAACAACTAATGTAACTTAAGAACTACGGATCCTAAGATACAAAAATGACATATACTGCAGAAATTCTTTAGTGTAATAATAGCAACGAAAAATGTAGTGTACGATTAAGATTGCTTGTATTCAATTGAAATTCCATTAATGTAATTTGCCGCTTTTGTTTCATCGATATCTCTTAATGCCGTCTCCAGGTCGGTCAGGGACATCAATGTCTGAACCTAAAAAGCATTTATTTTGTTAAAAATATAGTATAATATCTATAATAGTATAATATAGCAGCACAATAAAGAAATTTATAACTTACGTCTATGTAATTTAATAAGAGTAGTGATGGGCTCAACGAAGTATGTTGTAATGTCCTTAAAAAGTATTCAAATTTCAAATGTTTGGCAAGTTTTCTCCAACCTTGTGTTTTATCAAGAATATCGGACAATTGTTGTTTCTGCTCATTGTTCAACAACTCCTTCTGCGAGTCCTCATCTTGTAATTCTTGTTTAGTGGAAATGGAAGAAATTTCACTTGGTGCTTCATCGGTTTGACCGTTAAGAAGTTGCAAAATCTATACAAGACGCATTATTTCGTTTAAAAGTCATAACCGATGAAAACATTCGTATATGTAAAAAAAAATTAATAATAACTTACATCTGGTTTATTCATCGCCAAATCAAACGACGATTGTCCAATCAGTTCTTCAGAGTCTTCATTGTCGGAGTTAACTTCTTCTTTTACGTGTGTCTTCCTTTCATCCTGGTAAATATATTGAATAAAATATTACATAATTACATTCAGTGAATATAGTTAAAAGAAGTACGTACATCGCTTGCTTCTCTGTCATGATTTTGAATGTGTGGATCTGCTCCATATTTGATTAACAATGCACACAACTCTTTCGCTCTTGCACCAGAATATACAACTGCTGAGTGTAAAGCAGTATTTCCGCTGAAGTTTCTTTTGTTTATGGCAATGTTTGTCTATGGCAATGCAAGGTAATTAACATCGGTTACGAAGTTTAATAATAACTTATAATTCGTTTTATTTATAAATGAGACAGTCATACCTTTTTCAATAAATATGTGACGATTTCTTTGTGTCCGCCGTCTACAGCAATATGTAATGCAGTTCGACCGTATGACATATCGGTACTATTCACATTTACCCCAGCTTCAACAAGTAAACATACTGCATAGTATGAACCAGCTGCTGCTGCAAGTTGCAATGGTGTCCATCCGGCATCATTATGTATTTCCATTTTAGTTCTTTTATCCGATAATAAAGTTTTCACACAAGCTCCAGCTTGAGGATCTAGAATATGTACATTTTTATAGACACATTGTACACGATTAATTTATCTTATCACTTACTTTTCGCAGCAATGTGTAATGGACAACATCCCTGTTCATCTGATCGGTTTGGATCAGCTCCAAGCATGAGTAATACTTCTATACTTTCTGGAAGATTTTGTAGAACTGCATAATGCAGCGGCGTCTAATGAATGAATGCATTATAAGTAATTACATTATAATAATAAATACTTGAAGCTAATTGAACATTTGTTAAAGTAAAAAGAGAGATATGGAAAAGACATTTACTTTGCCAGAACTATTCTGTTCATTGACAAGTATCTTGCAATCCTTATCAGAGCTTATCAACATTAACATGTACTTGACAACGTCACGTTGACCGTACCGAAGTGCTGCGTGCAATGGGGAATCTCCAAAAGTGGAGCGATCTTTAAGTAGCTTACGTATATGTGTTTGACTATTTTTTGGATCTGATTTCATTAATCTCTTAGCTTCCAAAAGTATATTTCTAGGAAACATCATATCACTTTCATTCTAAAAAACAAAATAGATCATTTATACTTTGATAATGAAATATTAAAATATAAAATACAATAATAATAAGCAACATGTACCTGTTGAGATGATGGACCATCGGTCACCAAATTCTCGGGAGTGTTCAACTGTGCTATATATTCTGTTGAAATAAACAGATAAAACTGTATAATAATTATAAACAGTTGCACTTTGTAAATATATGTTTATAATTTATATTTACCTTCAATATCTAGTTGATCAAGAGGTATGTTTATGTTTGCAGTGTGTGAAAGAAAGTTTCTTATTTCTTGAGAAAGTTCCCGACTATCTCCGTTTGAAATTCCTGATATATTTCCTGTTTCACAATTAAAATTAGGTAATACGATGTTCGATAAATCGCTACTTCCAGAGTTGGATATTCTTTGACGCTTCTTTCCTGTGAATTAAATACGTTTTTTATTATGTTTGAAGGTTATTATGTAGAATCATTTTGGGTATTTCAGTTACCTATAATTCTATCGCTTGGTTTGTAAGTAAATTTTATTGGCTCAGAACAGTCACCGTCTGTTGGCCTTTCTAGTTGTACGAATACTTCCCTTGGGGATGTAATAGTAAGATCTTTGTATCGCGGTGTTCTGCAAAAGTATTTATAAACATAATTCTAGGCAAATAATGATTATTTTTGAAAAATTTATCTGTTAAATTGCTGAAATACCGAAATACAATTGCATATTGATGATGTACATCCAATTCCGTGAAACGTCCATAGTCACTCCAAACTTCGAAGTTATCCTCATTTACCTCAAACAATCTGACTTTGATGTTTTCTGTAACGAAAGAAGTATTAATTTGAAAAAACTTTCCTATAATTTGCACTGAAAAAAAGGTATACTTACTTTTTCCTACTTTCTCGACAAGTAGAAAAACTTCTTCGTCTCCATCAACGCTGCTAGTGTGTTTGTCAATTCTGCATATTTTCAGTTCTCCAGTTAATGCACTTTCTGATATATTACAAATGTCGTTGCGTTATGAACTTTTTCGTTAAAAATGCTTTAACATATCTATTATAATATTTTACTTACTCAGATTATTAATAGGTTTTGAGTAAACAATACAGTTTTGTATTGGTCTCATGATATTGCATTCATCCAAAGCGAATGCTTGGAAGCATAGTGCGACGCTATTTAGGTTCACACATTTTTGATAAATATCTGCATCGTGTTTGATCTTTAAAATTAGGCACTCGGTTAAACGATTTGTATAAGAATAATTAGAAGTAACATTAAAATAGCATACCTGAGCTTCTTCTCGAGTAGTAAGGATATCGCTTCTACATTCTCTTTTCTTTTTTTCTATTGCTTCGTATCGCATTTTTTTGATAAGTTCCTCTCGTACATATTTCTTTGCTGTGTGTATAATTCCCATCCCATGAAATCTATATATCATACAATTAATAAAAAATGAGAAGCAATGAAATACAAATAAGTGCAGTAATATCAGTTATAATTAAATGGAATATAACATACGTTGCAATAAAATTATTCTCTGGAGTGACATCAATTATATGGGGATCATCGCAATCTTCTCCATTTACTCTACGCACCAATCTATGCGCATGAGGTATCCTTTTACCCTCTCCAGATGTAACTAATGTACATTGTATTTTTGCACTTGCAGGATAATTGTGTAACTGTAAAGTATATTTAACGAAAATACTACTATGTTATTCATTTAAATGGAGAAATAACATAATAAATAATCCGTACATATATCTTTCTATCTCAAAATTAATCATAAATGTTGTACCTGAACTGCTGGGAAATTTTTATTGCGACCACTTCCAGCATTTGATCCTACTAAACTTCCGTGTGTTCCTATCATCTCTGATTTATATCGAAATCGAAACTTTTCAATTGGTTGCTCCACGATTGTAAGATACGGTTCACCGATAACTGAAGAAATACAAATAAAAGATTTTTTATGATTTACAATTCCGTTGTATCAATAGGAGAATTTTTAAAAATATTAATATATACCTGTGACATCTTTGAAACAACTCAGCGACACATCCATGTTGTACAGTGGTGACATAGATGTTGAAAAAGGTGATGAAGCACTTGCCCCTTGAGATCCGTTGGAGGGACTAAGCGCATCTTGACCATTCATCATTAGCATATCTTGAGAATAAAAACAAATATACATCTTAATTAACAATAAAAAAGCTAACAATGCATATTACAAAAATTTAACTATAATTTCATGTTCTAATATTTCCAATGTAATTCTATAATACCATATATATGTAGTGCTCGTTGAACAACATTCCAACATTAGTAATATAAAAACATGATGTTATTTCTATAAGTTGATATACTGTTATCGGTAAAGTAAAATTTTAAAAAAAATCGATCGATAAATTCAAAATTTTTAGAACATAAAAAAAAATTACCATGTCCATGAGGAATATAATCCAGGTTTTCGGTTGCACTCTTGTAAACCCCATAATTTTCAAAAACCTCTGGCATTATTATAGGTTTTGATTAAAAGTGTCACACAATCAGATAACTGTTCACTATATCAGATAAATAGAAGGAAACTAAATATACAAACTTGGTTGCAGTCAATTCAAGTCAATTGCAGTGCAGTACAAGTCTGTGATGAGTCGTATACTAACCAAACATGAATCTGCAAGCTGCAACTTATCTTGACAAGACGTAGCTGCATGTAACCTTGAGTTCGATTGTAGGTTTTTCCCCGTGGAAGTGGAAATCCAGCGCCATTTAACAATACCAGTCACACTCCATCACAGTCACTCCTACAGATGAGTTTCCCGCAATACACACCGTGACACGCACTTAAATATACATTACACTTATATTATGATACTATATTTTTTGTTTACTTCTATGATTTCCTTCGAGTTGCTTTCATTCTGTTGTTCTTCGCTCCTCCGTCTTCCTTTCTTTTTCTACGAAACAAATTTTATCATTGTGGAAGTACATAACCGTGTATGTGCGTAAATATTTCAAACAAATAAGAGAAATGTACAAATTCCATATTGTGAGTTTCATATAGAAATAGAAGATAAAGTTAAATACTATTTATGAACGACAATTTTTACTATTTTACAAGGAAAGAAATATTTTTACTATTTTACAAGAAATATGGATATATTTACCAGAGATTTCCTCTCTATGTATACTTATATTTACATATATATTTATATTTAAATCAAATTCTACATTTAATCGAAGAATTATTATTATTTGTAATTTACCTCGATCGACTGGAAATCGCTAAGAGAATATATTTTTGAAAAGTTCATAAGATATCTTATTCGATAATCGATATCTATTTAATTTATTTACGTCAAGTGCGAACCGCCACTGACTATCTTGTTGTTCGCAAATATTAGTTGCAACATCAAACTTACAGCGTAATAAGATTTTTTATAACATTATCATGATGATATTATAATATATCGTTCTTCATAAATGTGAGACAGTATACCTTACGAATGCACGACAGTAAAATGATATTTAATAGTAATAATTTAAGATATGCATCGCTTAATAACAATTTATTCTCAATAAAGTACTTCAAAGCGATAAAACTGCTTTCGATGTGATTGAGTTTAAAGATAGCGATCGTGGTACTCAAATTTTTCGATAGAGGTAGTTGAGTAAAGACAACATATATTTTACAACACGATCGAACAGGATGTAGTGGGGTATAATCTGCCGCTTATATATATGTAGTGCATTCGAAAGGCGAGGCATACAGTGTCAGGTCAGACATCGCATTACAGTCGCGTTTTGTTTTTTAGTGTTTCAACTGCCTCACAATGTCGGTAAAGAACGAAAAAATTGGTATTATTGGAAGGTAACGAAACGTTATTAAATGAGATACAGTCAACTTTTAAACACCTTGATTTTTTATATTTCAATTATTTAGTTCGAAATAAATAATATCATTTTTTTCATATAAAAATATATTTTATTATTATTAGAATTAACCACACATTACAATGGATACCCGTTTATCCAGTTCAAAGGGGTTCAGGCTCGCGATGTATTTTATTTTATAATTGCAAATGTTGTAAAGTCTGTGAATTTCTTTTGTCAGATTTAAGTAATGCTGCTCGGGATATTAATTATAATTAGCGGGTCAAAAAGATAGAGATTATAATGTTTGACAATCCGAATAAACGGGGAGTTCTACTATATAGATTATTTAATAATGAACCTCCTCGTAGTTGCGATGTATCGATAATTTACATTTTAAAAAATGCAGCGTTACCCGGACAAGGACATTCAAATCGAACGATTCTATTGGACGTTGTTCACGGGAAATAATGCTTGTAGAATTACGGTCATATGCAAGCCATTTTTTAGTCAATTTAGTTCATCCGAAAAAATGTAACCGCAGTGATAGCCTGAAGTAGTTTACCGTAGATAAGATAACAACGGAAAAGTTTAATGATAAACGGTGGAGAATTACATCAATCAATCTATTTCAAAAGTATCATTTAGATTCTGAGCTTTAAAGCAACATATGTACATACCGTGATTCGTAACATCACATCAAGGAAACAGCATTTCGTTTTATTCAATTTCATTATATGATCTAATAATTATTTAATTTTTATTCTTTAGCGGCCTGATTGGTCGTAGCTGGGCTATGCTGTTTGCCAGCGTAGGATACGAAGTAATTATTTACGACATTGTAAACGAACAAATTACGAAGGCTCTCGATGATATCCAGCAGCAATTGAAACGTCTTGAAAGTGGCGGCCTTTTAAGGGGTACACTTACCGCGGACCAACAATTCAATTTAATTAAAGGTCCGCTTGTCATTCACAATATTTAAGACCTCGATACAGATGTAACCGTTATTATACATATCATATCTAAACTTAAATCTTAAAATATTATGAACAGGATCATCCAATTTGGCTGAGACTGTAAAGGGAGCTACGCTAGTACAAGAATGCGTACCTGAGAATCTACCATTGAAATTGAAACTTTATGCTGAACTAGACAAAGTAGTTGACGACAAAGTAATTCTGTCCTCTTCCACGTCGACGTTCCGTCCGTCGTTAATTAGCGAAAAATTAAAACATCGTGCACAAATAATTGTATCACACCCGGTACGTAGTCGAGTCGAATAAGTTAAATCTGTAGGAGGAAAATATTGGGTGACCGAATGTTCTTACTTTTTATCAATGTAGGTAAACCCTCCGTACTACACACTCATGGTAGAAATTGTTCCCGCACCATGGACATCCCCTGAAATTCCGGAGAAGACTAAAGCCATCATGGCTGAAATCGGTCAGAAACCCGTTGTATTCAACAGGGAAATTGACGGATTCGCGCTCAACCGTATACAGTATGGATATTTGAATGCTAATCAATTTTAATAGGGAAATTTGACACTTTTATCAGCGAAATTCGATATGTTTAGATACGCGATTTTAAACGAGGCATGGCGATTGGTAGCTGATGGAATTTTGAGCGTGAAAGACGTAGATACAGTTATGAGCGAGGGTCTCGGAATGCGATACGCTTTCCTCGGTGCCTTCGAAGTCGCTCATTTGAATGCTGAAGGTAAATTTTATTTTGTCGACGAAGGAGAGCGAAGTTTCTGAGATATTTTACGATTACCATCGTTTTTTAGGCATGAAAAAATATTGCGAAACATACAAAAACTCGATATACGATGTCAGTATGACTTTTGGTCCTACTCCCAAATTTGAAGGCGAGATGGCGGAGAAAATCAGCCAACAGTTGAACGAAATATGTCCATTGGACAAGCTTCAAGAAAGACGCGCCTGGAGAGATGAAGCATTAACTAAACTTTCGTTGTTGAAAAAGGAACTGAATAAAAAGAACTGATTATTACTTTTAAGCTATGTACGATCTTACTGAATATGAAAATATTATTTTTGAAATAAATAAATGAAATTTTCAACATTTTGTTATTTTTTAAGATACTTTAATCGAATAGATTCTGATCGCTTATTATATAAATGCGATAAACGTCGTCATTGCGTTCGTCACTTGTTTTGACAAATTTACACATTGGCTCACTTTCCAGTTGGTTGTGGAGAAAACATTCAATTCTGGATATATGTATATACAAAATTCGAATGAAGTTGAATGTGAAAGGAATTTGTGACTGTAGAAATTTTCTCGTCGCCCGATTAATTCAAAATAAAAGGGCAAAGAGAGAAATTAATTTTTTAAATATAAAGTTTATTTTATTTGCGTTGTGTACGGATTTTAACGTTTTCCTCCAACACGTGGCGCTGATTTTTGCGTTACTTTTGCGGCTTTGTGTTTGGTTACTGACTTAGTCTTGGGAGCAACCACAGCCTTCTTCGTAGCCTTTGCTGCTTTCTTCTGTTCTTTAGCAGCCCTGAAATTGCAAGATAAAAATATGAAGTATTCGATAGATATAGAAATTGTAAAACACAATACTATAGCGTTTGTATGAACCCGCAAAAGCCAGACAGCGTGAATATGAACTAACAATTCTGGGTGAAGCAGTCCACTTTTAATCTAAGACATTCTGAAATCTAACGTGTCATGAGGTATCACGTCAAAGGAACAGATGTCTAACTGATAACTTAGACTGCGGATTTTATGCATTACAATAAGTAGGTGTAATTTAAAACAGCAAGAATATTAGAAAAATTTAAACATACTATTATATTGTTCTCAACCTGCTAAACATAATAGGGACGAAACGAAATTTCTATCGCACTCCAGTTTGTTGCAAATCAGGTAAGAAATGTTTATTTTGCATAAAGAACCACAGTCTGCTGATAACCTTTTCGTATAATAGAAAGGCACCAAATGTGTGAATGTATATACATATGAAACCGAAGTGTACGTACGTAATAGCCTGTTCCCTTTGGGCTTTGCGGATTTCTGGTTTCATGTTACGTTTGGCCAAGATATCTGTGAGGGATGCACCGACAATAGCACGTTGGAATTTTTGTGTACGTCTTGTCCTCTTTTTTGCTTGCTCTTCTTCCTGACCTTTCTTGTGCTTTCGTCTATAAAGTTACATCAGGTGTTGTAATCAATTTCTGTGTAAACCTTTCGAAATATGTTTACAAACAACGTGAATAATACCTGTACAGTACAGTCCATGTGACTTTCCTTGGATTACGCCTCATTAAATGTGCAGACTCACATTTTGAATTCAAGAAAGTGAATGTCTAAAAGCATCATAGAGGTTACGGTTGACACATGAGTATAAAGTAAACAAAAGGTTAACATCGTGAACTGCGAACGATTCGATCGACAAGAATTTGATTTTACAACATAACAGACATATGGAAATCATATTTAACTTACTTTTCCATCCACTTTGACCATGGTTTTACCATGGCCAGGATATATTTTATATCCACTGTACGCGCAAAGACCGATCCTAAAAAGATTGACGACATATTTATTAGCAACATTTCAGCGATGCAACTATCTCTACGAATTGAAAATATTTTCAACGATCGCACTACACTCGGCGGATATTTATTTCGTTAAAAACCTTCACTTACTTCATGTTGGATTATGTCGAAAAGATGGTTGCGACAAAAATGGCCGATCCCCTCCACATTCGACGCGCTCAAAACCTGGCGGTACCAATACACTAAAAATAATATTTCCGCTGTATACATCACCAGCAGTCTGTCACTAAATTCCCTAGTTCTGATCTAGTAACCAATGGTGAATTTGTGTTGTCACTATCGGCGTGATAGAGAGATAGAGAGAGAGAGAGAGAGAGAGAGACACTCGCAGGAGAGACAGACAGAGATTACGAAGCAGCTTGATTTCTCGATGAACTTACAACAACTTCGTGAAGCGAAGAATTTTTTTGCTGAAATATTCTTTGTATTATTCCGCATCTTCGTACAGAGCCATTTTTAGGAATTCGGATTTTGAAACTTTATAAACAACAGAAGTGTGTACGTTTTTATATAGAAGAAATTTTTTTCTGTACACTTTTTCCAAAAAAGAGATTTGCACGAAGATCCAGAATAACACAGAGAATATTTCAACAGAAAAATTATAAAAAAATATTGCTTCTTCATTCAATCAAGCTGCTTCGTAATCTCTGTTTTTGTCTCCCCTGCGAGTGACATATCTCCCTCTCTATCACAGACCTGTAGGAGAGACAAGGATCTCTCTATCTTTATTCGTAGTTCACTTCTATTTACGCCGATAGAGGCATCAGTTTCGCTTTTGCGAGTGCATGGTTATGTTGATAAAATGTGATTGAAATCATATGACAATAATTGCAAACCTCAGAAACCTTCTAATTGTAACGATTGAGTAGCATTTCGAACAGTGTTCAATTGTTAAATCAGGAAGACTGTAGCAGTTTGTAGTCACTTCCAAGAACTGTCAACAAATCCACGTGCCCGTTCCAGGTGATTTTAGGTTACTTTTTAAACAATATAACAATATATACAAGCCTATTGACAAATCTGATGATTATACATTTTTAGAATGAAAGACACAGATATCGTGGGGTTTGCAGACCCAAAAGAAGTGAGTGACAACGATGAGGACGAAGAAATTACAAAAATTAAAAAGAAAGCGTCTAAAAAATCAGGAGGGTTTCAGTCGATGGCTCTTAGCTATCCTGTATTAAAGGGAATACTGAAACGTGGGTACAAAATACCAACACCTATTCAACGAAAGGTAAACGATCGGATTATAATAAAAGCTTCGTATATTCTATGTTCAAGTATATAGTTTCATGGAATTATATTTTACAGACGATCCCCTTAGCTTTGGAAGGCCGCGATATAGTGGCTATGGCAAGAACAGGCAGCGGAAAGACAGCTTGCTTTTTGCTTCCTCTGTTCGAAAAATTAAAAGTAAGACAAGCAAAAGCTGGTGCGAGAGCTTTGATTTTGTCACCAACTCGTGAGCTGGCATTGCAAACGTTAAAGTTCATAAAGGATATAGGAAAATTCACAGGCTTGAAAGCGTCTGTTATTTTGGGTGGTGATAGCATGGAGAATCAGTTCAGTGCGATTCATGGAAATCCTGATATATTGGTTGCAACACCTGGAAGATTTTTGCATATATGTATCGAGATGGATTTACAATTGAACAACATCGAGTACGTTGTTTTTGACGAAGCTGATAGGTGAGAGCGTTTTCATTAACGGCGAATTGAATTTCTAAAAAGTTGTCGAACTTATATTTTGTACTTTGTATTACAGATTATTTGAGATGGGTTTTGGGGAACAGATTCATGAAATTGCAAACAGACTACCAGAAGCTCGTCAGACAGTACTATTTTCTGCAACGCTTCCCAAGATTCTGGTAGATTTTGCAAAAGCTGGACTGTCCGATCCTGTTTTAGTGCGTTTGGACGTAGAAAGCAAAATACCAGAAGAATTAACACTTTCATTCATAGTGTGCAGACCTGAAGAAAAATTAGCAGTACTATTATGTTTATTGAAGAACGTTATTAAAAGCGATTCTCAGACAGTAGTATTTGCTGCGACACAGCATCATGTAGAATATATTCACCAGGTATAAGTACGATGTATACATAAATTATTATACCTTCACAGATCTTGTAGAATGGGTATCTCTAATGTTCATACTTTATTACCAGGTGTTAGACAAATCAGCAATTTCTAATACATTCATTTATTCAAACTTGGATCCATCAGCTAGGAAAATAAATACAGCCAAATTTGAAACAAACAAAGTTAAAGTTCTTGTGGTAACAGATGTCGCTGCTCGTGGTTTAGACATTCCACATTTAGATAACGTAATTAATTTCAATTTTCCTGCTAAATCGAAATTGTTTGTACACAGAGTAGGTAAGGGAGTAGATTATGTTTAATATTCTGTCATTTGCACAGTTTGCATAAAATATGCTTGATTTTGTTAACAGGCCGTTGTGCGCGTGCTGGCCGAACGGGAACTGCTTACAACATTGTAAGCCAAGATGAATATGCTTATCTGGTAGACTTACATCTTTTCCTTGGTCGTCCCCTAAATATCATTCCAACATCTGGATCCATAGAGAACGCGGAAGGCGCTGTAGGTAAAATGCCACAAGATATGATAGAGGAAGAGCTTGCCGAATTAATAAATTGGCATAACAGTTCCACGGATCTGGTACGTAGATAAATAAATAAAAAATGAAGCGAACTCAATAAAGTGAAAAATGAATAAACAGAGTCAAATATTTTTATTACAGCAAAACATGGAGAAAGTTTGTGATAACGCGTATAAACAATATATAAGATCTCGGCCAGCAGCTTCTTCCGACAGTATTAAAAGGGTGAAGGAGTTGCACATTGGTGAAGCAGGTGTTATACCAGAATATTCCAACGTTTCTTCCAACACCATAAATTTATTGTCAAAGATTTTTAGTTATAGACCACAAGGAGTACGTATGCACAATTTATACAAATCACGTAATTATTAGTGACTAAATGTGAAATTCTTCTTTGTAACAGACAATATTTGAAATTGGAGCAAAAGCATCCGCGACTGACTATCAAGTAATGAAAACAAAACGATCGTTCCATAAAGAAAGCATTATGAATTTTCATAGGAAAGCGGAGGAATTAGAAGTTAAAAAGAATTTAGAAGGTAGAACCTTTAAGAACGTGTGAATTTAAATTCGATAGAAGTTTTCAATTTAATAAACGATTTCTTTAAACAGATCGGTCTAAGAAAGTAAACCTCCCGTCGAGCACAAATGAGGAGATAAACTCGGCATTTAACACTGTCGTGTTACCGAAGAAAAGAAATATCGATGATTTATATAAACCTTCTAAAAAGAAAAAACGATCTGCAACAAAGGACGATGAATTCTTTATCCCATATTCTGCTCCGGACAAGCACACTGAAGATGGGTAGGAAAAATCTTTTCTCTTCGAAGGTGCGTAGATTACATTTCCTTGTTTTGTAGATTGGCCGTGAATTCTTTCAATACGGAAGCGGACAAAGTTCAGATGGATTTAACCGCAGACAATGAGGAATCGCAACGTCTTCAGGCACAAATTAAGAAATGGGACAGGAAGAAGAAGAAGATGGTCACCGTTAATAATGTACGCGTTTTATGCTTCTGACGAACTTTATTAACAATATTCAACAATTTGTATCATGTTTGTTTTCTTTGAAGGATCGGAAGATCAAAAAAATTCGAACCGAGTCGGGAGTCTGGATTCCTGCGAGTTACAAATCGAATCGTTATTCAGCTTGGAAAGAGAAGAGTAAAATAGATGCTAGAAACGACGACGATAGCGAGGAAGAGTCTCCGCAAATCCAGAAACGTAAGCGATAATAATATTTGAAAAAGTTTCACGATGCTTGACTATTTAATATGGTCGTGTAAAATAAAACTTACTATGTTCGTTTCAGTACACACAACTGCTAATACACATTGGGCACGTCACAATCAGAAACTTAAAGAGAAGATTAAAACAAAGAACGAACTTAAACGACCAGAGCAAGTCCTGAAGGCGCGCAAGTTGATGGAACGGAAACGAAATAGAAATGCTAGAAAAGGCAAAAAGGGTCAGAAGAATAGAGGAAAGAATAAAGGAATGAAACGATAAAACGTAATGTTCCTGTGTACAAACTGTCTGTATAGAACACATTTTGCGATATAAACGATAATTATTTTTAACAGCAGATCTTTTTATCATCCCTTGCCCATTCTGTCCGACTCCATATCTTATCAGCATATTGCGATTTAAATTTCCCAAATCTTATTTTCATAATAATAATGACAAGTTGTCGTCCGATAACTCGATAAGTCCTCTTCAATTGTTTGCTCCGTTATTGTTAAAAAATAATGCGCGTTTCTTGGCATGAAACATTGCAATGTGATCGAGTTTTTATATATTTCAACGTCATGATTTTCGTATAATTTATTCGTGGAAACTGGAATTGATTCGACATTTATTGGTACGAATTTGAGAGTGTAATAATAAAGTAAAAATCCGATAAAACTGGTATAAATTTATAAAGAAGTGGTGGCGGTCCACCAGTTATACTAAAAGGTGTTGCATAGTAGCCGTCATTAAACCGAATTTCGCGATTTTAGGAATGAAAGTGAAAGGAAGGAAAAAATATCGCGGCTCCGTTCATGACTCACGAATGATAACTGGTTTAAATAAGTTGCTTTTCGTAATATGCTAAACGGTGATACCGTAACATATGAATCACTCGTTAGCCTGGTCATCGTTTATTTTTATGTAGTGGAGTAGTACAAACAGTTGTGATTGCCACAGGTAAGCGACACATGGAAACGAGCATACTCGCGCCGAATTAACGAAGCTCGTCTCGAGTAATCTCGGCGGAAAGGTTTAAAACCGAAAGAAGCGACGCGGACGCGCCCAAGTCAATTTAAGCTCACGAAACGTCCAGGGCGGGGCACATTTTGTCCACATGCTTTCGAGTAATCAAATATCTGCTCGGGCTCGTTTCATTTCCGACAGGAAACTCGTCGATACAAGGCTGGACGGGTTTTCATTCCACGAACGTTCTCCAATTTCGTAATTTTCTAGATACATATATACATACACACACTGTACTGCACCAAAGGCTTCCCTTAATGATTCGCCGAGGTCTAAGATGTCGCGGTCGTTTAATAAACGGCATGCACGCGAAAACACGAATTCCCTTGCAATTATTCACTGCAATATTGATCGACGCAAATTATGCAGATGGTTCAACTGTTGAAAGCGCGGGGCAAGGTCGCGGCAGTCATTTGCACGTACACCTCGGAGATCCACGTTACTCCGAAATTGCCGATTTCTTTTATGAATCGGCTCGGTGTGTTTCCAATACGAATATTGTTACAAATATTCGTCTCCAATGTATACATTCTAAATAATCAAAGCGTAAAGATTGCAAGCTCTGCATGCATCGTAAATACGTCAATCAATTTAAAAATTCGATTTAATTTTTAATACCTAGAATTAAAACAAGAGGAAGACAATCGAACCTTGTACAAAAGCAAACATATTCATTTTATATTAATATTTCCTTCACATACGACGAGTTTTATTTCCACATCGAAGATATGTGATATAATAGTGATAAACGCGTTTTATTGGTTCGATAGAACACTTGTTTAGTGTACTTATTTTCTTGTAAATCTTACCCTTAATGAGTAACTCCATTAGGTACCAATAAAGATCAGTTAAGATCGCAGAATAAATGGAATGGATATTACGGGCCTTGAATTTTTCGTAGGTCATGATCACTCTCCTAATGGGATAATAGTGAGCACGCTTCGTGGTCGAAGGGGATAGTAAACGAAAACGACCTTTGCCTAGAAAAATATCCTCGATCGCTCCAACAGCACCGATTGATCCGGAGACTTTCGAAATTAAATCGTTTGGAAAGATCAATGAAGGTTCGAGGTTAATGTCGAGGTTGAAGAGGTCTTGTCCACACCTTCGCCTTGCTAGAACCTCGTAGATTCCGAGAACAGAACTTAATTGGCCACACCAGACTGTTCTATAGGTTTACAGTTACTACTCTCGTTTCTGGACGGGTGTCTGGTTCACACATTCATCGCACCGCTCGCGATCAACTTCGCGAACAAGTAAACGACCCCTATAATGTAAATTACATGATTCCTATTTTGACGTAGTTTTTACGAATTGCAAGCAAATGATGTAGTCGATAGAACTCCAATAGTTACTGAAGAACTGTGATAAAAAGTTCTCAGTTGACTCAACAGTTTGTATTCTTTTACGATGTAATAGAATTTAAAGACAGGGCGCAGTGAAGAGATAATAAACTTTAATGGAGCTTTTAATTTGCTGTTCAGTCTGCGAAGAGAAAGTAATATTTATGTTCTTTAACTTGACCTTTTGCAATTTAAAATAAATGATGTAGTATGACGTTGACGATGCGCTGTCTGCGATGATAAAATGGCGACAGCGAACGAAGTAATGAAACTATTAATCTTGGGATTACATGAAGTTAAAACATATGTGGCTTGAGCAACAGAAATAAAGGATTGTATTTTCTATATAATTGGCCTGCAGATATATTAAAATGATTGTTAATTTCATCCAGACCTTAAGTACTGTAGACATAGATGTTATTCATGTCTTTTCACGTATGTTCGGAGTACATAGGTTAGAAATCGATGTACATTTGAGGTATGCGAATATACTCTGACTACCAAAAAGTCTGACGATTACAATATTAATTGAACGCCATAGAGATGTGTTCAATGTTGGCCCAAGGGTTAAATAAGAGATGAACATGTGGCCTACTCTAACACCATCGCTGATGACCTCAATGTGACGTACAACATAGAAGAAGCATAAGAAGAACAAGAAGGAGCAGAAGAAATATAAACGTGCGCTGTATCTTGAAGGAAACTATTAACATCGAGGAAGTTCTAATTAGCGCAGCTATGAAAGAAATAGCAGAACGAGGGGTAGAAATTGCTTTACACAAGAAACTAGAATCTACTACCAATATCGTTAAACTCTAATGTATTTCTTACAGATAGGAGAGTAGACTTGTCCAGGAATCATCCCCGGATCTCGCGTATCGCGTGTCCGGTCTTTGAAAAGGAAACAACGTATCCGCGCGGGGACAATGAATTTTCGTGATTAGTTTCTCGACTAGAGATTCATGCCAAGGCAGCTGCAGCCACGCTACTCGGCCACGATCCCAATGACAGCGACCGTGGAAATAAGTCTATTCGTAACCAGACAGTCACGTCTACGATCTACCGTTCACCCGTCCACACCATTACCAACTGTCTCTCCCTCCCTGTCTCTCGCTCTCTCTCTCTCGTCGACGTCACACGGTTAAAAATACGGGGTGTACCACTCAACCCGGACAAATGTATACACGCGAAACGATGATGATGCCGTGGCTTTCTGTGAAAGTAGCGTCGTCACGACTCCGCGTCGCGTCGTTGCGTTACACGGATAGCAGAGAAAAAAACGCCGTCCCCGTCGCGCACTTTGTATCCGTCAGCGGATGACGAACAGGATCGAAGGTCCGCACTGCAGTCTGCAAACAGTTCCTCAAACGGTTGTCCTCGTTCGAGCGTTGACACACACTGCCACGGGCGCCATTGCATTGACAATCGGAAATCCGATTTCTACGCTGCGCCGTTTAGCAGTCCCTGTTGTCTTGTAATAATTAAACGGTTGAATTTATTCGGAGTTTCACCACCCGAAATAGCTGGTCTCTGTTGATGATTTTTATCGTAGAGGTCGTTGCACTTTCATCCCTTGCAATCAAAAATGTCCTCGTACAAGTTTATAAAATTGCTTTATTGTAAATTGAAATGTCGAGAATGTGTGAGTCAACGTAATAAACTACAGGAATGCTTCACAGGAATCCATAGAAAGTGTTAAAGAACATAACCAGGAGCACGGTCACCCACGAAAGAATTAATAGTAAATCCTAAAGTAAAAATACTTTGATGATTCTCCAGTTCATGGTACACTGGATTTTCCTTAGTCAGCAGGAAAAAGAACACCAGGAAATAGTCGGTGAATCATAAGATATTTTCTTGGACGATCTAATGTATGATAAACGTATTCGCGCATACTGCTAGTCGAAAGATCGAAGTCGTTCTATAATTTAAAAAATAGTGGCTAAATTCAATGTACAAAGTAAACTCTGAACTTGCTTGGTTTTCTGCATCAAGATCTTCGATTAGAGATAACAGTGTTTACTCAAATTATGTCGAAGCTGGTGATCATTCTAAGATAGTAATACAGCGACGACCATCCAGAAATATACTACAATCAGGAGAAACTGTTATTTTTCAATCCGGCAGCGCACACGCGGAAGAATGTTTGAAGGAAGAAAGTTGTTCACAATTTTGCATCGTAGACACGAGAGCGTAAGCAACAGATGTTGCAAACGTGTTCGAACCCTAATGAAGTCTTCCTAGCGATCATGCATCGTCGATTAGGAATGTAGGCTCCGATACATAGCAGAATAGTGGAACATTTTAATATTGATAAGCGGTGAAAGTTCCCCGGTAGTAGAAAGTTTACAAGGCGAATAATTAAATTTAGATATTCGGTCCAAGATGGAGAGGGAATCGCGAACAATTTCAGCGATTGCTCGCGAGCGTGCAATTGTAACGCGTTGGAATCTAGCTGCGAACGGTTCGTTTACGATACGAATACATACAAGCGTTACGCAACTGATTTCGACAGTTCGAAATTTCTACGAGAGGGGAATTGGAAAAAACGTTGCCGAAGTGAACGTTCGAGCTCGTAATTAAGCAATCGATTTCATATGCGTCCACGTTCTACAAAATCTTACCCGTTACCTAACCGATTAAAAAATGGGCCTGGGCCACTTCCACGAATTCGTTTCAGTAATTATTTTTGAAGAAATTCGGAATCTTCGATCGCTGTACACCTCGGAGCGGTCTCCTCGTGAAATCTCCCTACTGCATGATGTATAGCAGCCACCGCTGAGGAAATAAATAAAATGTAAAAAGGCTGGGGGTGTAAGAGGGGACGGCGAAGTGATCATGAGCTTTATGTGCATTTAAATTCATGGTGCATGAAGTAACATTCGAAGAACCAGCGAGACCCGTTCGCCACTTTCTTTTAATATTTCATGAGCAAGATACATCGTGGTGAATAAAATATTGGGAAAACGCCGTAGAGCCCGCGGTGACATTTCGAATCGTGATTCGCAGGTGTATCTTAATTTTAAGGTCAACGCGATTCGATCGGCGAGAATCGTAAGGTCATCGATAGACGGCGAACGATCCAGTTGCCTACGCAGATCTTTCTTTTTCTCGGTTGGTCGACATTCCGCGCATTTGCGCAATTTTCCCAAGCTTGCGGCCACGCTCGCCTCCACCCCACCGGTGTTCCGGTTAGCTCTAATACCGGAAAATTAACGCAAAATTGACTAACTATTTTTATTACCGACTAGGCTCAACGACACTATGGAGATGATGCGGAGGGCCTCGCAATAATGAATGTTTCGCCCGCAGCTCCCAGTTCCACGGCACGAGAATAAACGCTTTGACTAGAAGTAACCCCGTCTCCGTTACCTACGTGATCCGATTACAAGGTAAACAGCGAAAATTTCTGGAATATCACCGCGTCGACAAACAATTTTGTGCAAGCCGTCTGTAAAGCTTTATAAGTTCCACCCTGTACAATAAAATCTTTTCGGTGGCGGCGCAAAATTGTTTCAGACATTGCTTAATCAATAATATGCAATTAATTTACGGGATTTAGGTGACCGGTACGCATTTGGCAGCTCTCCCCTCAGGTGCGGTTCGAGAATGCGTCGTTACGAGGTTCGTACCCCTCGAGGCAGCGTTTCAGAAACTTCTAATTAGCACCGAGGCGAAGTCGATCGGTGCACAGTTATCAGCCATGTGTGTAACTCGGTGGAATGAATGGGACGTCACTCATGCAGGCTGCAATGCGACCGTATGCAATTCGCATCGGTCTATGCATACAGTATGTGTCATCTCGGCTGTGAGACTGTCGCTCATGGTGTCCGTGTGTCTTACTTGATTACGACCGAACCGTACACAGAGCTCTGGAACCGCGTTAGCGTTCTATGAATGAACGCACGTGCATCATATTATTGACCGAGGCACGTACGTTAAAAAGTCAAAAAGGGATGGCTGGGAAAAGAGAGAGACAGATAGAGAGACGAGAGGAGGAAACGGACTGAAAGAACTGGAAAATGTGCTGGCTGCGTGGAACCATTCGTTCCCTCCGTTCTGTAGAGTTCTCTCGGAGCTACCGGACACGTAATGTCTTTCTCAAATGTGTAAAGTTGTGCGCGTCTTTTGGACTTGTTCTTAATATTTAATCCTGATTATTGTCCCTTTCCTTTAGGACGAAATATTAGGTTGCAACGTAAAAACTTCTGGTTATATTTTAAATGTCTTAACAAGGCCTTATCAAATGACTTTATAAAGTAATGTCAATTATCTTTGACTTTATTAAGCGATGTGCAATTAAAATCAAATTTCATTAAATTAACGTAACCAAGTAGAACCTATATGAACTATAGTTGTAAGTTAAGTTAAAAGGTGCTATTATGTAATATGTTAATATGCTCATGTATATTGTATATGCTACATAAACCATAAGTGTTTAAAGCATTAAATAAATAATAATAATAATAACGTACAGGATTACAGGATGCGCCATCAATGGATTCTATGTAATCACATGCACTTGCGATGATATGTTATATCTATTAATTTTTCTAGCAGCAGAGGAAGAAATTTAGAAATAATAAAAACGAGGCTGACTTTTCTAAGTAAAAGTTCCTCCAAAGTACACACCGTGCATACTTTAGCATGCGACGTTAATGCCTGAATTTAATCGCAGCACCGTCCTTGCAATGCAAAGTTTGACAATGAACGTGTTAATCCATGGAATGGTCAGCCTTGAGGGATCTGGTCGTGAGACGGTATCGCAATAGAAAATGCGAAATGAGTGAGGATACGTGAATTGATCGTATACATAGAGCCTTATACTGCGTTGATAGGTAATTCTAGCTATTTTCAAATAGACAGTGTCAGATTATACGCGTGGAAAGTTACGCATATAGTAGTGTTGTAACATCTACGTGTGGGAACGTGAGTGATTGTGACTCGCGAGCTGACGGTGCGACGAAAAATTAAAATGAAATACTGTTTTCTTGTCCCCAGACAACAATCGATGATTTTCAGCGTACAATCGAGCCGATAGCATCGTCTTCTTCGCATCGATCGCTGATAATCGACCATTACTTTAAAGCGAACGAGATATCGCGTTCGAAATATGTATTTCGATGGTTGCTTTCGGTTTATCGTGCACAGGTAGACGACGCAGTCTTTCGATGATTGCTTATCAGTTCCGTTATTGGATCATACTGTATGCTTTGTCAACGATGCTGTTTTATCTCGGTAATGTAACAAGAGCCGCACTCGACCGATAATTCGTCTAATATGTACCAAAGAACCGCGTTAATAGCTACTAAAAAGTTTTTATTTCCATTTGAACTCGAGAACATTTCGTTTATTAGCGATGAAAAAACGATAGTTAAAAAATACTCGGAGATAAGCTCGACACCGAATTTCTTGGGAAACGAAGTCTGTGGGAACGGACGGGAAATTCGATATCTGTATAGTGTAACGTTATCCCAGTTCTGTTTGTGTCACACGCTACACCTAACAAGTGTATATCTCGAGATTGGAAGGTGTTGCATAAAAAAATTTCAATACATACAACCGTAACCTACGCTGCTCCGATATCGGATGGGATTCGTGCTTTTGCGATCGCTTTTTTAAGAAACGTAAAGCGAGACACAGCCCGAAAATTTTCAAATTATTATATAATGGTATTAATGTTGCCTGTGCAGGAAACATCTGACTAATTAAATTGCAAAGTCTAATATAATCGCAGTAGCGATCATACAAAATGATGAAGTTTGCTTGATTTAATCTCGTTGATCTTTTAACGTTATTTTAACGGAAGTAATTACGCGTTATTACGGCAGAGCTCTTCGTCGTTGAATTTGATTGGCTAAGATCTTCGCTCTCACTAAGTGAAATTAAATTTTAATGAGTTACTGCAGTAGCATTTATGACAAAAACAGGTCTGATACGACAGTGAAAATACACCAGAGGAATTTAAAATTGTCATATTATTTTTGACCATTTTAGATGATTAAAAGGGAAACTACATTTTCAGTTAACTTCGATGCCTTGATCTAGTCTAGATATAATCGAAGTAACCTTTTGGTCCGGAAGCTCAACTATTTCGACTCCAAAAGCCAGAAATGTAACCCGGCGTACAACAAGAAGATAGTGTAATTGTAATTGATCGAAAACACAGATTCGGTAATGTGAAAACTGTGTCAACTTTCGGGAATTTTCGGCGGTGCCTCGGAGGCGCCAATCGAGCGTCGAGGTTAATTAGCAGCGCATTTACGTAAGTAATAGCTGATGTATCAAGATATCCTTGAGAGCACGCCGTAAAGAAAACTTCTGTCGTGCAGCAGTCGACGGAATGCGTTTCCACGGCATTGTTAGCCGTCGTTTGCAAAGAAGATGCCAGATAAATGTACAATGGGGGACGGTTGTGTGCATTCAAATTGTAACTAATAACACCCGCATTCCAGGGACATTCTTCCAGCTGCCTACTAATGCGCCGCGAGCCGGCCATATGGACTAGACGATTAATTGAATAAGAGCCAACTCTGATACCTCTTGATTCCCGCGTTCTTCGCGCTGCGCTGTCACTCGAGAGCACGAACGACCTGGAATTTGCACCACTCGAAGCTAAACGATAAAGCCTGTTCTGGGACACTTTCTGTTCGACGCGCGTTGTCACCGCGATATCTACAATTTTATTTACATTTCCTTACGAAAGCGTTCCAGAAACCATTTTGGCAATCTCTATTGTCATCTTCGTCCTCTGAAGTAATGAAAAGCGTTTTATTACGTTATCGCGCGACTTCAATTATTTTATAATCTTTACATAATGATAGAGACAGTATATCATTGTATATCGCATGCGTGTCATATCATTTTCCATTTTTAATGACCACTCAAATAACTCTTTTAATAAGCGTCTTCACGACATTGATGCCAGTGAAAGTGTACCAGCGAGAGTGTTCTTAAAAAGGCACGAATGGTAAGAGGATATGATGTTTCTAAAAGAACGTCGAATAAACACCTTGCTCAAACTGATTTTCACTATTCGTAAAAGTTTCAAGGATCTTTAATGTTAAAAAAACGCACTAAAATATTGACAGTACAAACAATACAGACAGTTTCCCACTCCTCAACTTAAACTCCTCCCAATACACCCACGTCCAATTACCAAACGCTGCATTTCCCCACTTAAATCCACAATCCACCAACCACGAAAAAACTGAAGTGACGATGGACAGGACATGACGAGCCAGAGACGAACGAAACAACAAAGCGAACAGACGAGATGTGTGTGTGTGTATATTCGATTATACAAATGTATCAAATCGCGAATATCTAAGTGTAAGGTGCTCAGTATCAATAAAGGCATATTGGGAGAAGGGAAAATCAACATCATTCATTACCTTCGTATGCAAGGTCAATGGGAAGTACCCAAAAGGTTTTGACGATCTGTCAGTCAGTCAGTGACGAATTTAGCGATTTTCGAGGTCCTATATCTCGGAACCTACTAATGTTGGAAGATTAATGTTTTGTCAATATTGAGACATGATAGCATTTAACAAGTGTGCGAAATTACATCTCTCCGTCTGCCTCCAGTGCCGAGTTATGAGCCTCTAAAAAACGGCTGAGTTGTGCACTACCGTGCACCTAGATAATCCGTGTGAAACATTGTTGAAAAACGATCACGTTTTTCCAGTCTTCTAAACGACACTCTGTACAAAATAGGAATCACACTCACGTTTTAGTTTATCGTTTTACTGCAATATTGTACAAATATAGAATCGAAAGTGCAACCAAAATTATCAGGACATACCCAATCCATTGCTTTTTTAAAAGTGTCGATTGTCCTTGATCTTATCATAGCTACGATCATAGTGATATCTCTGTCAGCGTTATCAAACAGGCGAGCCCCAATGTACTTCAAGGCAACAGTTAACCGACACTAGTACGGTTCATTCATTCTTTTTTTTTTGCGCTTACTATTTCGTGTACTCCCTTATATGTACTGCCCCTACACAGTTCACCGTTTGTCTTTGTATTTCCATCACGTCTCCGATTGTGTCCCCGAGCTGCGATGCTGGTAGCGGAGTCGGGGAAACTATGCTACTCGTATTATTCAAAGTACAACAATTCAACGCAACGATTAGCTCTAACCATCCTATCAATATTTCTCTTTATTCCGCCGTTGGAAGCGACTTCTCTCGTTTCCTCGTTGCAATTACCGTCAGCTTATTCTTACAGGAACGATGCAACCTATCGTATTCGAGAATGAGACTCGAATCTAGCATTTTATAGTTCTGTTTTGCGACACCGTGCACGCGCCAGTTTTACAGTCCCCCAGTTCATCACAGAGTGGAATTTTTCTTGAATATTTATTGCGAAACTAGTTTCCGTATGCAGTTCGACTGCGAATTCGACAAAAAGCGCAATAAGAAAATCGTGAAGCTGTCCCAAAGTTTTTGCTCGGTAGTGTTTCGAATCTGTGAACTTGGTAATTTAATTTCTGTATAAATTGCAACGTGAACAGGCCATTATAAATGTTATTTTTCAGTTGACGCGAGATTTATTCGGGGTTTCCATTAAACTGTAGTAAAATCGCCGGTTTTGAATTTTGTCCACCGAGATCGGTGATTCGAAACGCTGTGGTCTCGGCTCGACCATCGACTGGCTCGTTGTGAGCAGGAGAGGTTGCTTCTTGTTTCATTCCTTCTGTAAACGACCGATATCCGGTCGAGTTTCACACGTTTCCCCGTTACAATTTGTCTTGGGACCTCGTGAAAATGCGTAGCAGAGTGAGAGAGCTGTCGACCTTCTCCCCCGAAACGATTTTAGCCCGGCGTTGAACATCTGCACCTACGAGAGCGTGTAGCCAACCCTCCGACCGAAAATAGAAACTATTATGATGGAGCATCTGCACCGAAAGTAGAACGAGGAGGAGAAATCTTAGCAAAATATGGGATCAACTGTGTGTCGCCTGCCAACGCCGAGCGAACTTGGACAAGTTATCGCGTGTGTAGAAATTGTCTGCGGCTTGCACAAGCGAAACAGAAGCCAGCCATGTAGGTCTTCCAATCAAGTGCGATGCGAAAGGAACGATTCTCCTCTGCTCCGGGCCTTCCTTTCAATCCTTGGCTAACTTCTATAGAAGTTCCTCCTTATAGGAGCCGAACAATAGATCGAACAATTAATCTTTTGAAAGAATGTTTTTCATTATCTACGGATCTTTATAGAAAGTAAAAATGGTCCAAGGAAATTGTCAGACCCGGAAGTCAAATGAAAATAGATTTCGTCTTTGAATAATTTTAACGAAAATAATGTAACATCGTTCAATGTTTCTAAAGTGACCAATCCATTTTTGTCACGAACGCATAAAACGCGGTGTCTATCGATCACAAACATCCCGAACAAGTAAGTACTTCCACGTACGACGATATCCTGAGACAAGAAAATTTTAACATACTGGTTTGTCCAGCGGACTTTCAGCTCTCCGAGAAGACGCATAACCGCGACGAGCCACGAGCGTGGAGTGTCATTAGCGAATCTAGGCTATCAATAGCGGCAGGGAAGTGATATAATAAAATAATAGGGGGGCAAGAAAGATCTATCAGTTTTATTTATGTATATTGGCATATTATACGCATGGGCAGACCAGCGATCAGGACGGACGAGCGCGGATACATCCGCGAGCCATTCACAGATGCGTGTTATCAGCAAGGTCAACCGTAGCGTACCGGAGAACGTTCGCGATAAGAGGCCAAGAAGAACAAGCGAGAAGAAGGAAAAAGTTGGTCACGAGTCGCGAATACACAAGGTAACCCCGACGGCGTAATCGACTCGTAATCGGAGCCAATACGAACGTGCCGCTGTAGAAACGATGAATCATTGATAACTCTAACGGTTACGTAAAAAAAAAGAAAAATAGGAACGGAATGGTACGGGAATTATTAGGCATCTTGAAACTGCGTTGTTCGCCAGCCTCGGAAGAAAATGAACGAAAACGTCTGTTTAATTCGCGGCTCGTTACGTAAGATCGTAAACGCGCGAATGTCGTGCGCGGAATGCGAAACGAAACGTTCTTTTTGCGGACGCGTCGTCGTCGTCGTCGTCGAGAGAGAGCCCACTTTGCGGTTTCTCTCTGCTATGGCCCGGATTGCATCGGCTCGGGCTGACATTCTGCGGAACGAGAAACCTCCTGAATCTAATTGCCGGGTGGCAGAAGGTCAAGGTCACGTGGACAAGCCGCGGACACGCAAGATTTCAGCGTGTCGTAGGGTCGCCGCGTCGGCGTTTCGATGTTTCGACATCCGCGGCAACCGACCCCGACGAAACAGACTACGAACAACGTCGAAATAGAAGCCCCGTCATCAATATGGATTTATTGGTCCGATGGTCAGGCTATTTTTCCCGCTAAAGTTCAGATGTTCCAGCGAGAGGTCATCCAACTGACACCGCTCAGTTGAACGCATCGTTCCTTGAGGTTCAGCGGACTTTATAATTTGTGGAATCATTAAATTCGATACAGTAGCAACAGCTGAAAAGTGTCCGAACAATGTCTAAATATCAATAGCAATACTAGGTTCGCCAGACCTGTCAAAATGACGGGTTTCACGTTCTTTATTTGCAGTGTTGGGCAAATTTTATTTTATAAATAATAAATAAACGTGTGATTCTAATTGCAAATAATAACTAAACTTTTTATTTAAATAAAAGTAATTTAAATAATTCCAAAAGTGATCTATTTGTTATTTCTCTTATTTGCAAGTAAAAGATCATTTATTAGGGAGATCGCCGAATTCCTATCGCAAAAAGGTCACAATATTTTTCCGAGTAACGCGACCGCAAAATCCTCGACTGGTTTAAAAAAAGCTCTCCAGTGCGCGCGGTATCGACAAATGCACCGATAGCACGCGAGCCGATCGTTATGAGCACCGCTGCTAAGGTGATTGCGTATCATCATTGGGTGTGGGCATATACCGTATGCCGTATGGTCACTATACATAGTATACTTCACGACGAGACGTATGCCATGCCGTACGCCACCATGAGATACCATAGAAGAGGGGAAAGAGGAAGAACGAGCCATGTTGGGCCCCCAGTCTGCAGCATAGGCAGTCAAGTTGCTGTTCGAATATCCCGTTTCCTCAACAGTTTCCAGTATGCAACCCGATGGCGCTTGACAGTGTCCAGCGAAATTTTATTCGGATGATGCATGGACGCTGGAAATTGCATCGCAAAAAGTACAAGCTCGACCATTTGTAAAGCAACGTTGCGGAGAAAACGTGGACGGAAGTGTCAGGCCACTTTCCAGACACTTTGCAGTTCCTTCTGTCAGACTCTCGATGTGGCTGCGTTTTATTCAAAAAGGACATAATCTTCTCTTAAAAAATAATCCCAGCAGAAATAATCGGCTTTCGTTCCTGAGGGTTCATTACTAGTTCATGCCTAGAGTTGCCAGTGCTTTTGGCTAATTCTTTAAGAAATACTCAGCTGTGCATTACGATACAGTTCTTTCAAGTTGATCAGTCCAATGCTCTTTCCTTAATTTTGTCAACCAGCTGCGTAAATGTTGTTTCGAGAGAAGCACGTTCCACGAGCTGTATCCACATACGTAACTGCTACTTTTCCCTCGACACTTTATAAACGTATACGTTGTCCAACTTTGAGTGCGACAGCAAAGGACGCACGCTGTTACTTTAGTGCTGCCTCGTCTCGTTGGACAAGGTATAGTCCCTCCGCGTGCTGTTATTGATTCCAGTAAAAAGAAATCAATTTTTCTAAATTGGTAAACCGTCTGTCCGTTAACGTTTGAATGCGATGTCTAGCATGATCGAAACGGTCAGTTTGAGCGGTTATAGGCACGAGGGTGCGCATTAAATGGTAATGGCAAGGGCGCAGGTTTTTCACCGGACGCTATGCTCCCAGTTCTCGTTGATAGATGTCGAACAGGTCAAGGATTATTGACACGCGAACTTCAAAAGTGTGACGGGATGTTAAAAACGCGCGAACGTAGTTAGTCGAATCAACCCGACCATTGTTTACATTAGCAAAATCGCGGGAAGCGTCCTTTCGAGCTACTTAACGATTAGCAGACGCGCTTCCAGTAACTAATTCTTTGGGGAAGACCCGCAGCTGCGAACGGACGGAGCTTCGCGACTCTTCTCGATATTTCCCTGCCTCGATTGATTGATCGTCCCCATCGTGTAACTCTTTCTCTCTCTCTCTCTCTCTCTCTCGTTCTTGATGACGATGGAGAACGTCTTGGATTTCGCGCGTTACGCCCGACAGCGCTTAACCGTCCGATTTCCGCAACGAGCAATCAATTGCGCAACAGAAATTAACCAGACACCTGTAATTGCAGTTATCATCCGCCCGATAAACCGTGGTTTGTGGAATTCTGTTGCGGAGCTGGTGGGCGTCGCGCCAACATCTTACGCAGGGTTGATGCCAGCACTAACAATAAACGAGAACGGCTTTCGTTTCACCCAGAAACAAACACTTCCCACCCTCCATTTATTATTATCGCTTCCTACCGATCTATTGTTATGCGCACGCTGTTTTTCTTGATTTAACCCGTTCCCGTGCAACAACAACTTGTCGTTTGGGACGCTCTCGATGGTTCAGATACATAATCCACCACGTCCACTGCGACAGTATAAATAGACAGTGTTCACACGTCACATTAGTAAATAAGAAGTGTATTCATTATTGTTAGAAAAATATACCGAGTTACATCTTCGAACAAAGCGGTCTTCGTCGAGAAATAATCAGAATAGAAATTTGAGTATACTATCGGCCGTCTCCAACCAATAATTGAGCAGTAATTTGTGTGACTCACCGCGGGAGACCATATATTGATTGCACTGCTGCCGACAGATTTTACTTCCCAACTTTGAAGTCTCGGTAACAATTCTAAATAAAACTGCGGAGAATTTACGATTTAATTATTATTAAACTGCGGACTTTGTGCATTGATGAAAAACAAAGCAACAAGCAAAAGAATTAATGTCATATTATGTTCAACCCATTGGACCAACTATGTAACACGTTCTTTATCACCGTCTCACACATGTGACGTTCATAATCTCGCAGTTTCATTAAAGATAGTGGAATTATAATTTCATACATTTTGTTGTTTTTCCAGTCGGAGTACACATTCACACAGCATAATATTCAATCATGCTTGAACATGCTTGAGCAGAAGGCTCAATCGATAGCATTCTCCTGGATTACAAAATGTCTACAGAAACGCTTCCATTGTCATTCTTTGCAAGTGCGTTGGGTAACGTTTTTTATGTATCTGGATCGCTCGAGCTTAGCATACCAAGTGCATAAGACAAAACAGACTCATGCCGCTTCTTCGAACGCCGGGAGTAATCGGAGGAAGTATCCAGCGCGAGTCATCAGCGGGTTGTCATCGATACAACGGAAGTCTCGGGATGCCGATCGAAAACGAATACCCCCTGACTCTCCGATGACCACAGCCAGCAACAATGCACCAGTGGAAACCGGCCGAGTGATGCTCTCATCGACGAAAAAGCGAAATCATTTACGAACCCGTCGAGATAACGCGCGCCGCGAACACGGTTGATGACGGTCGATGACAGTCGCGCACACCTACGCGCGCTATTCGCTTTTGAGTGCAGTTAGAAAGCGTACAAAATTACAGGAAACCATCGACCATGCGCTTTTACCCCAAGATTCACGGGCATTCGGTCTGTTGCAAAAGAACGCAGTATGTAGTGCTCACTTCAATCTACGAAATTTGAGATCAGGAAGTCAAACACTTGCGTAGCATTTCTCTTCGAGGAATCGACTCGATAAACTAAGAGAATAGATAGTGAGCGGAAGCGAAATATAGACGCAGTCCGTCGAGCATCGAGACTCCGAAAGGATGCCGCGAATGTAAACAATAATAAACACGCGATAAAGAAAAGTTCAAGTTCAGCCATTTTCGTCCGACCTTTTTAAAAGTGGTACTAATGGATCGTTGAGATTCTTCCAATTAAAATGAGTCCAAACACGACGTTGATCGGTCTACTTTCACAGACTTCGTATATAGCAATCATACGTATGTTCTTAATTATGTGACTTACAAAACTAGTCCGATTTACGTCGTGTTTGGACTCATTTTAATCGGAAAAATCTCGACAATCCATCGGTACTACATTTGGCAATGTAAGACAAAAAAGACTGAATGTTTATTCTTTTTCCTTGTCTGCTGAGATAAGGCTCCGATGAGCTTGAGGGACTGAGTGGTGGGGGAAGAGTGGGGTAGGTCTGCGGAGAGTGAGAGGGATTTATTTAAATTTAAGCGAGCACTATGTACTGTAGTTGCATCGGAAGAACGCAAGTGCAAATGTTTTCGACGTAACGGGAACGTCAGTAACAGGTTTCCGTTTAGTGCTCGAACATTCCGAAGTCCGCACTCGTCTATAATAGAGCTGTAATTATCGTTTTCGCGGATACAACGGGCCCGCGTCGTTACGGAGCCGTTCGTGTGGCTCGCGTGATGTCATACTCATTTGATCGCACGCGCGCGTACAATAAGTCGCGCGTCTGTGTGTTCCACAATTTGTGGAAATTACTTCGAAATGACTCTTTTTATTTCCTTGTAAGAGCATCGCCTATCTTTGACCTATGAAACGAAACAACTTTCTCGCTATCTCGTGCAGTTGACAAATTGTATGAACAAAGAATGTGGTTTAAGTGGGAGGCAACAATTAGAAACGTCTTCCTCTTGCTTGAACACTATCTTTTGTCAAGTGTAGATAAATATTTGTTATAAAGCAGTGTTACGTAAACAAACCCCTCTCGGACCTCGACAAATCAACCGTGTATTCTCTATATTTCTCAATTTTACGCGAATAATACATTAAAATCCGTACACACTAATAAGTTAAAATGGCTCACAGTTTGTATACAAATGAACCCGCAGTGAAATAGAGCAATAATAAAATTCGTGAGATTAAACAACAATAAAAAGTAAAGAATACAATAGTAGAAAATCTAGATGCAAACCGTACGGAAGACTGCGAGACGTTGAAATTGAAATCCGATTCTAAGACGGTCTCGCCTTTCGATGGAAGAGGGACAGGCTATGATCCTGTGGAATCTTTGAAACGAGAAAAATGCGGTGCTTGTTTATGCACAATGGCATGCAGATACATCTGTGCCGCAAATTCCTAATCGTCCTAACACTGGTCTCCAGATTGGTGCGTCGAGTTCAGCTGCACTTACGGTTGTACGACCTTTCCCATTCGAGCAGTCGAGGTAGTCGCTGCCAACCTAAGATCAGTCGTTCACTAAACGTCGAGCGAAAAACAAACGAGTCCGTCGATCGTCCGGATCTCTGGCAGCCGTTCTTTTTGTCTTTCTCGCGTGTTGCCCCATGAATCAGCACGCGTGCACGCGTCCTTTTCGTGACAGAAGTTAAGGGAAGAGTATCCCGAGCACGTTCAGCGCCGATTTACATTCCATCGTTATCGCCGCTCAGTTTTCTTGATACTGACAGCTCGTGGCAATATTATCGTCGCGGCCACAAGTGCGTTGATGTAAATATGTAGAAGCAAACCGCTATAATCGCTACTGTCAGTCTGGGCGACTACAGTGCTACCCACATGCATGCACATACGCACATGCCTGTGACGTACGAGCGTTCAGTGACGACACTTGCGAACACATTTGATTCTCCTGTTTACGGTGACTGGTTAATGTCAGCATAATTGCGAGGAACACGTTTCCTTGGTGGGATGTTGAAACATTAAACTCGTGAGTTTCATATTTCGTAATATTTTGAAATTTTACACGTCGCCGAATTCGCCAGATCTTGATTGAAAATCAAATTTGTATCGCGGGAATGTAAACTGTGTACGGTTTGATCGAGTCAGGGGAATGAACGGAAAACAATGTGAAACTATCGGAACGTATGAAAGGAGGAAGATTTGTTGTGTTGGTTATTAGGTGTCCGGGGGCCCCGGTGCGAGTTGGCGCGGCACTGATCAATGGCCGCCTGGACTTTGCATCCGTTTTGTTGGCAGTAGTGCGCATAGTAGTATTCAGTGCGTCGTGCGAAAAGCAGTGGAGCTTGACGAGGTCGCCTTTTGCGTTGGCACGGAGATTCTTTGGTGCGTGTTTTCGGTCTTGTCCCCGGCCGAGAGAGAGTCCTGTCTATCAACGTGCCCGTGTCGGTTCCATCTTGGTGCGATCAAGCAAATAGTGATGAAGTGTGACTCTGTGCGCGAACGTGCAGGGCGTAGCCAGTCATTGTGGAAAATCGCGTGAAAACGAGGGACAAGAAGGCGGTGCGTGACAGTCGGAATCTGCCATTGGAAAGGATATCTTGTTATCTTTATCGCACCAGTGGCATTTCGCGTACTCGCTGGTTCGCTGCATCATCGTCATCGCTTATCGTCATCCTCTGTCCTCCTCTTTCTCTCTCTCTCTCCCCTTTCTGTCTCTGTCTCGCTCACCCACTCTGTCTTTTTTCCCGTGCCGTCTCTTTCTCTGGCGTCTTATTCCGTAATACCCTGCCCATCCGTGCCACTTTGTACGCGCTGTGGTGGTAAAACCGAGGAACGTCTCCACGCATGGTGCAGGCTCGATCGCAACAAAGTTACGAATTCAAGTACGAGGTAAGAGTTATTGACAATTCGCGCGGCTCACGGTGGCGGCGATGCGCTCGCTCGCGTTCCGCCCGCGAACGGATTTCCCGTAGTCCGATTGATTTTATCGGGGCAGTAATATGAAACAAGGGAGAGGCATAATATCTATGGGGGTGTGGATTCTATTGGCTGTAGCGGTGGTGCTTGGTTTCTGTGCTTCTGGCACACCCATCGCTGCGCCGACCGCTGGCCACCGTGTGAGTTCGAGCCGAGCGGAAGGACGAGTCTCTCTCGCTCTCTACCACTCTATCTTTCTTACTCGCACGCTCGCTCGCTCGCTCTTTCTCTACCGAGTTCAAAGAGGGAGAGTAAAAAGCCGGCATACCGCAGCCTTAGACTTCGCTCCATTTTCCACCTTTATTGAATTATTCCTCTCCCGGGGATTTCACTCGAGGCCGGCCCCGCGTCGAGCGGCCGATTAATCTCGCGGGAAAGGAAGACGTTCCGCGCGATTTCGGTTGCGATAACGGCGAAACAATTCCGTCTAGAAAGTGATCATCTTCAACCCTCGCCGAACAACGCCGGGTTGTTTCGACACGCCTGTGCTGGAACCTCCTCCGTCGTCGGAGGCTCCTCGACGGCGAAAACAATTTATTGAAAACAATGATGCTTTGCCGGATAAAAGGGCTGACAGCAGCAATTACATATAATCGCAAGGTTTATTACGTTGGAATCTGGTGAGAACGACATACGAAACGGTTGTGCTTGTTTGCTTACGGTGGAAGAAGTAGTGGCAGAGGGTTAACGTATCTTTTTCCGGGATGGGGTGGGAGCAACGCCGGACTCTCGTTTTCCTCGAAACGAAGAAAATAAAGAGACCGAGGAAAAATGTTCGCAGGGAATTGTATACAAGCGTGCGTGGCCCCATGAGTAGGGAGCTAAATTCTGACGTACGCTTTGTTCGGGCTGGCATTCGACTTTCTCGTACCTAGCACGAGTTTCACGCTGCTGTCACGGTGCCGCCTTGCCTTGTTGGTCATCGTTCCGCGTTCGTGCAGGATGATTTTATTTTCCTTTTTCTTTCCCGTATCCGTAGTTCGGGTTTCCTAAAATTCGTGGCGAGAATTTCCCGGCATCTAACGGGCCGCTTCGGTGATTTATGGTCGGTATTATCAGCTCAACAATACCGACGCAACAACGCTGTTTTGCCGCCCGTCGCTGAGATAATGAGTTATGGAATTTTCGATATCGCCGCGGCACACGTTCGATACACGCGATTATTATTTTCGCGCGGCAGTAAACGACGAGAGCCCTAGGCTGTTTCCAACATTTCGGTGTACAGCTGGGACTGGCGTTCGTTTGCGAGCTACTTTTCATTCCGGACGTTTGCGTCACGAGCAAAATCCAATCGTAACACGTTCACGAGTGTGGCACGATTGACTCCTTACAATGTGTTACTTAATGTTTTATTGGCGTATTGGTCAGGCTGATGGATCTTTGTTTCGTTCGTACGACGAACTGCCCGCAGTTAAATGCCACTGGCGAGAGTGCGAATCCGAGCTGTAAATAATATTCGAAATGTGGCGCATATTTCGTACTACATATTCAACTATTCCCGTTATCGAGATTGCGCTATCGTGAATCCTTATCTATTTTATCAAACCGCTTCGTCACCAAAACTCAATGCTATTAAAGTTCTCGAGCGTAGAGTGAAAAAAGAATTTAATACGAATTTATGACATATGTAATATGTTATCAAGGTGGTGAAACAGATTTCTAAAAGACCCAAAACAGTATTTTCAACCAAGGACAATTTTCATTTTGCTTAAAGATCTGCAAGCCATATTTGGTACAAATCGAAATTGAAACGATTGAATTCTTTATCCTTCAATCTTGAACGATACTGACACCGGTTCTCAATCAACAATGGGTAACGTTCGCTTTAATGATAACATTTATTCAATGCGTAATGTAAACGGTCGTACAAATCTGAATTTATCATTCAGGAAGATGGTCATATGAATTACAGTTGATAAAAACTAGTAATTTTTAATTGGACTTCTTCCTTTTAATAAGATGCAAGCAACAAGTCGTTCATTTCTATCAACACAAGCCACCATCTTGTTATAATCACTGAAAACATGCATAACAAGTAACCTGCGAATCTCTAGGCAGTAATAATAAATGCAATATAAATACCAAACGACCAAGACAAACTAATTGTCGAACATTCAATTATTACATATATCCGATTGGTCCATTCATTAATCCTCAACAACAACAATTTGCATAAAGACCAGCGATTCAATAACAATAATATGTCAATAAACGCGATTTCATCGTTTTATAATTTCATCAGCTACAAAATACTGCTGCTCAGCTAAATACAAATTAAAAACATTGGAAAATCTATCTCGATAGATTTGCGTTGAATTTTTGATAAGTGCATAATTGCGTCGCGTATTGCGCCAATAATCTTGTGTTATCGCGACTGTCACGAGGCGGTTTTTCGAAGTCCACTGTTCCGTCGATACCGATCAACGTCGCGGAAGCTCTTTCGGCTTTTTCTTTAGATCGTTCGTCGCTGTTCAATTGTTCTGCTTTGGTTGTCCGTAGGTGAACGATCAACATGAGCAGCAGATGACTGTTGGCCGAGCTGTTGCTCGTTCGACTTTAATATGAGTGAAGTAGTGGCTGTTACACCTAGTGGTGGACCGACACGCCAGGAAAGCGTGGCACACGTCAAACGGCATAAATTAGCCAGCTGTAATGTTCCTCTCGTGCACGGACGGACGAATCCGCCGATCAACAACCGTAACAGGCTGACCACGCATCAACGAAATCACAGTTTGGACTTTAGGTATGTAACAAACGAACGACGACCACGCTCCGCGCTTCCGGTGGACATTTATAGACGCAGATAGCTGCGAATTTTTAATCTTTGCTATCTGTATAGTCGCGACATGATCTCCGTGGCGAGACTATACCGCCGAGGCGTACGCTTGGGCTAGTCCGCCGTTGGATTTTATCTACAGACAAAAATAAATATCTTAAAGGGGTAGACTCGTTTCTAGGATTGCAATGGCGGATCCTGCACCCTTGCAATCCTGGAAACGAGTCTACACTTTTCCCTTATAAAGCAAGAACAGAGTTGAGTTTGGTCAATCGACAGAAAAGTTGACATAAAAGTAGTAGGTCACAGTGATTTGAACTCATAATTAAACTTCCCGCCCACGCAGCGGCTGTCTGCCGCAGTTATTCCCACCGCATTGTCCGTTGGCCGAGGACCCTCACCCCCTAAAATGTCAGCAATTCGTCAAAAATATATTCAACGGTGCTTTATGGTTTAAATGCTTCAGGAAAATTGGCTACAATAATTTTGTTATTGTCAACAGACATAATGAAGTTTTAAAAAGAAATTGAAAGTGGCTACACGGTTACTGACATAAGCGTGAAACACAGTTTTTAGTTATAATTGTTTGCATATGGAATTATTGTTTATACAGACACAGTAGCACAATATTCCATATATACAAAAATATTTTGCACAAAAGACAAAGCACACAGGAAACTCTGCACTCGTCGCATGCATATATCGTTGTTCCGATGTACAGTGGAGATGCTTATTTTTAGAGTCACCCGGTATACACACATAGTAGCTCAATATTCTGCTGTATAGCGGAGCACATTGTAGCGTAGGCATTCTACAGTAGAGCATGGATCTGCATTGGCTGCAATAAAGACGGCGACAATTCAGCCTGCGATACCAGATCGATACTCGCACGGTTATGGATTTTCATTTTGTCAAATATTTTTATTTTCTTTCGTTTGACGTGGCCAACGAGATGCGATAATAATTTCGTGTACATGTTGATTTCGTATTTATCGCGAACACGAATCACGCTGACGCCTTTGCTTCGTATGATACGAATTTGGCCATCGGCGTGGGATGCCAGTTGACGATGGCAGCCATCTGTCTTTATCTTCTTTCCCTTATTTGCCTTGGAATCTTGAATATACACGAAATGTTGTTTCAGGTTTCAGCGACGCAACAGTAATTTAAGAACAAATAGAAACTCCTATTCACCGTAAAATTTTTGTTTTACGTGCGTAGTGCGTGTATTAATTCCCTGCCTCTCTCTTCTTTCGTTATCCCTCTCTCCGTCTCTCGCGCGGCTCGCATTCAACTGTTCTCTCCAAACGCAGGTTTTCATTCGTTCCTCACGCACACACGCGCGCGCTCGCTTTCTAGAGTCTTCAACAAAACAGACAAATGCTCTCAATGCATCGGCTGTTAAAGCAATTTTAAACTTCAATACGTATAATGAACACATTCAAACCGGCGATAAAGGAGTATCATCTAACTACACAGCAACACGCCATAAAGAATGGCAACAGTGCGATTAAACGAAATATGAAAGCAACAGAGTAATTCGGTTATATTAATCTCCGTTGCAATATACGTTGTTGCAGTACACTGTGAACATGAACACAATATTTAGCGAAAAAGTACGACACAAATTTTCATCTACCTCCGGTGGAAATTTTTCCATTCGGATTTCATAGAGAATGCAACGTTCAACTTTGCTACGGAGAGAGAGAAAAATGTAACAAAACCAGCGCATTTTTCAAGTTTACTATTTTCAGAGAAATAGCAGCATTTTTGTTTGAACAGAACTGGATATGAATTCTATTTTGTTTCCCGTACCTCCACTTGAGTTATCTATAATTCTCGGAAATCCCTGAATACGATTACAAAAACATACGGGTGGAAGCCAGGCTTGGGCATCGACAAAATCTGCACTCTGTCCGTAGCTTTGCGGTTCATTATGTGCTTGAATTCAATGCAGCTTTATAATCTCTATAAAGCAATGCAGATTACAATGATATCAAAATGTTGGTTAAGGCTTCGTTTTTTAATTATTAACGAAGTCAAGTTAAGGTAAAAAATTGTGTAGAACGAATTCTATATAAACGAGCTGTCTGTAAATATAGCTTTGATTGAATTAAAATCAGAATATAATAAACAGACTGCGGATCTTTATGCAAAATAAAAAATGTTCGCAATGACTGCAGGACACAGGAGCCAAATGAAAATTGTATTCTTCTTTTAATCATCCTATCAAGCTGAAAATAATACATTGCTGTCCTCAAATATTTATAACACGTCTACTGCTTTAAATTGTACGTGGCCATTTTTGTTAAAAATGTATAAAATCCGCGGTCTAATAATAAATAATAGAACCTTGAAAATATGATTGTAAAAAGCAAAGACTATTTTGTTGTATCTCCTCGAGTTATTACAAGGATATCCTGTAGTATGAATGCAACATCGAAATAGTTAACGTTGCGTGTCGTCATTCGCGCAATTTTTATTACACGTATATTCCCGGAAAATTTGCGGGATTTCGCATCACCTGTTTAAGAAATACGGGGCTAAAAAGTGACGCGGGATGCCACATTCGCGGGATTGCAGTCCCAACGCGTTTTGTACTACGAGAATCAGTGAGACTGTGTGCTGTTTGCAGGTCAATGGGTATTCTACTGCCACCGGTTCCGCAGGCGAGCGCGACGACGCTGACGCTCCACCACAGAAATCGAAGCCTGGACTCGGCGCTGCAGCGTATCCCGGAAGTGGACGTGACACCGAGCCCGGAATGCGAGACGACACCGGCCCCGGTAGCTAAGGCCGCGGTGCCGGCGTGCAAGGTGCGCAGCCGAGAACGCGAGGACCTGGCGAGCCTGGGATCCGATGACTCGGGTATCCTCTGCGGCTCGGATAGCGGGTCCAGCGACGCAACGAACGCGGCGACCAGAGAGTCCAGCGTGGACCATCTTCACAGTCGCGAAAGTTTGGACTCGTCCCTGTCGCAACCGGGTGACATGGATGGCGTCGACGTTGTGGACGGCGAGGAAAACAATTGTCACGTGTCGCCGGTGACGGTGTCGGTGTCCTCAGTGTCGTCGTTGTCGGTCCCAGTGTCGCTAATGGAACTGGTGCATTTAAGTGAACCTCTGTCGAAAAATGGTGGTGAACATGGCAGTGACCGTGGTGGCGAACAGTGTGAACACGAAAACGCGAACAGTGAGCCGACCACGCAGGAACTGCCGCTACTCTGTACCGAAATTCCGGTGACGATCAACGCGCGGGACTTCCCGAATCCCCTGGAAGTCCTGCCGGTGAACGATAAACAGTGCGAGCTAGCCGGCGCCGCGATAACTCTGTGTTGCGGGACGACCGTGCAGTTGGATGCCAATGAGGCCGCCGTTAAAAAACAGTCCGGTGTTGTTTGTCGGAGTCAGGAGATCGTGCAACCGAAACCATCCGAGGGCTGTCTGCTCAGACTATTCGAGAGCCAAATCTTCGACATGTCGATGGCGATTTCTTATCTTTTCAATTCTAAGGAGCCTGGCGTTCAGAGCTACCTTGGTAAGCCGTAGTCCTTCCATTTAGCTAATCAAGGTCATGAGACTGCAAGTTTTATCTGATTACATAGCTGTGAACTTCGATCCTTTTATCTTCGAAGTCAGTCAGAATAGCTACAAAGATTTTTTATCGAGGTACATTATTGTTAGGTGAAAGAAATATGTTCATAGATGTACTGAGTAGATGAGGGAGGATCTGTGATGCTGTGGTTTAGGAAAGTGACCTTGATCAGCCAACTTTCCTAGCACGTAATGTAGTACATCTGTTAAAGAGTCTGATAGTTCTTTCCTATACGTCTTGTGATGCTATTACTCTAGCAATATTGTAATAGTTAGCGATCGAGTATGTATCTGATAATGTGGACAGAATAGTTTATGTAGCCCACAATTTTTAGAAATGTTTGTCTACAATTGTTCCGACTCTTTATACGAAAATATTCTGCAAGCAATGCAATGTAAATCGTTTTCCAGGGAACAAGATGTTTAGTTTCCCAGATCCCGATGTGGACTTCTATCTACCACAACTGGTTGTAATGTACATACAACTACACGATGTTACAGAAGTCCTGTATCCATATCTTGTCCATAGGTAAGCACACGTTAATACAAAGACTGTACATAATGAATCTGATAATCATAATCAGTAGACTGCAGATTTTATGCATTTACATTTAAATGGATAAAGTACAAAACTGTGAAAACATTTAAGGAATCTAAAAATCTGGCTCTGTATTACTTCCAGTTCATTAAAATGTCTTGCTATTAATACAGACAGTTTTTATTTTGCATAACAATCTGCAGTCTAGTAATGAATCTTAATGAGAAATGGACACTTTGAAACATGTATCTCAAAGTTATACAAAATGCTTGATCTTCCGGATAATCGAGAAAGAAAATCAATTGAAAAGTTGATGCAACTTTTTTGTTTATTAGGTGTAGACAGTCAGCGGACTTTTCTTTAAAATGTGCCTGGCTATTAGACGCGTATAGTTCTGATGCTCATTTGCCATCCAAGAAGAAGTCTCATGGGACCAAACTAAAAAATCTTATTCTCTCAGACGAACTCAGGTAAAGAATAAACTAAAATCAATTGTAGTAGATACGCGAGCGAGGCGAGATCGTAAGAGTATTCTGTACTAAATCTTGTGAACGAAACAATAGGCCAAAAGGAAATGAGAATAGGAAACACCGTGTAGCTGGATTGCAGACACCGACCCCACCGTCATTAACTACAATGCAAAGCATTACGTCTCCTAATAAAAAGACACACCAAAGATCTCAGTCGGATGCCACTGGATTATTTCAAACATTACGTCGTAGCCATTCCGGTACATAGATCATGCTCATTTACATATTGTTTTATCTTTGTATCGTATCGTTAGATGATTTGCTATTTCTTTGAAGGTACAATAAATAAAGTAAGTCTTGGGGACCTGAGCTCTGGTCGAGCATTTGACAATGGTTGTACCTGTTTTTATTCCTGCCAAGGTGTGGTAAACGATTTACGAGGACAAAAAACCGACTGCTTTTGCAATGTAATTATACGATATTTCTGAAACGATCTTTCTATCGTTCCAACGAGGAACATGAAAAAAATGTCAATCGCTGCTGTTTATGTTTACAGGCGCCACGTCTTGCTCCAGAACTCGAATTTATACAAGCGTTAATATCAATTGGTAAATTGCTTGGAACTATTCCAACAAAGGAAAGTAAAACTGTTCAATTAATAGCGGAGCTTAATACTCTCAATTTGAATCTCCCTGCAAGGGTGTGGCTTCCTTTGCACAGTTCAGTACCACATCATATCGTACGAGTGCCACCGCAATACGCTGCTGTCCTAAATAGTAAAGATAAGGTGAATGACCATAAAGTAGCCTTAGTTGAAATCCAGACTTGCTGACCACCAACTAACACTATGATTTACGATGTGCAGGCACCATACATAATTTACGTTGAAGTGTTAGAGGTAGAAGATATATATACGTCACCTGTACCGACGAAGATAGTGGGGCATTCACTGAGGCACACGAAATCCGAAGAAAATTTAACCGGAGGTGAACAGACCACTGTAATTGCTCCACCAGACATATCCACCACAGAAACACAACAGAACATGCTACCACCGATTAGGCAAACCCCGGTTAAAAATACTTCCCCGTACTCGGTGAGAAGTACGGAAGTCGCATTTACTTTCCCCGATGACGATCCTAACGATTGTTGGAGCCAAGAGGACGATGAAATCACTCAACAGGTATACACGTGTACAACATGTTACAGTTGTATTTACTTGATGCTTGAATCAATGTAGAATGTTATTAGCGGCACTACGCAATTTGATAACAACTTGAATTTTTGTTCACACAGTATTTACAACTCCGTAAGCCTAAAGATAGAGATACGATATCCCAATTAAGTCAAGAGTCATCAGATAGTAAAGAACCAATATTTGTACCTGGTGATATAAAGCGACGATTGAGTGAAATGGCCGCCGCGCCTAGTGCAACTTTTAATCATGATCCAGAGGATCCGTCGGCGGCTGTTTTGAAAGAACCATGGGAATTAAAGCAACGTCGCATAAGGGCTTCCAGTCCGTACGGTCACCTCGCATCGTGGAGACTTCTTGCCGTCATTGTAAAATGTGGTGACGATCTTCGACAGGAGCTGCTTGCCTCGCAATTACTTTCGATGCTCCAAAGAATCTGGCAAGAGGAACAGGTACCCCTTTGGGTGCGACCCTACAAGTAAGACTTCATCATATGTCACGCATCTTTAGATACGTAACTGTAAAACAATTTTTTCAATGCTGGATTTCATTTTACAGAATTTTATGCTTGTCTAACGATAGCGGCTTGATCGAACCAATTTTGAATACTGTATCACTACATCAAGTGAAGAAACAGTGCCAATTAACGCTCGTGCAATACTTTGAACGAGAATTCGGCCCACCTACATCCGACACATTTATCACCGCACAGAGGAATTTCATTCAAAGTTGCGCGGCGTATTGTCTTGTTTGCTATCTGATTCAGGTTAAAGATCGTCACAATGGAAACATTCTCCTTCACAGTGATGGTCATCTAATACACATAGATTTCGGGTTTATTCTATCGACCTCGCCAAGAAATCTGGGTTTCGAGACTAGCCCGTTTAAATTGACACCCGAGTTCGTAGAGGTGATGGGCGGAAGTCAGTCGAAACAGTTCCAAGAATTCAAAACGCTAATTCTGCAAGGTTTGATCGCGGCACGGAAACATATGGAGAAAATTGTAAATCTTGTGGAGATCATGTTATCAGGTAGGATTTGTTCATCGTGAAATGAAACGCATTGAATGCCACGTCTGCCAAAAATGAGAGACTGAATTGTCTGTCTATATTTGTAAGCGAATGTTTACATTAATGCAGCGGTTCCCAACCTTAGCTACTTTTATTTTTTAATAGATATAATGATACAGACACGTTTTAAAGAATAAAAACTTTATTACAAAAAAGTGAAAACTACAAATTAATTTTTTATAAAAAAATTTGGGCGCCTCCCAGGTTGAAAACTGTTGCATTTAATGTATCGAGTGTTGCAAATTCGGTTACGACATTTGAGACCGCTGGGCAGGCACTCGACGCGTGAACAGAAAAGTTCCGATGAATACGATCAATTAAAATGAAAATGATTTTTGCAGGATCGCAACTTCCATGTTTTCGTAGTGGCGGGGCAGCGACTGTTCAAGGATTGAAGAACAGATTCCACCTAACATTGACCGAGGATCAATTACGCCGGCATGTGGAGGACTTAGTCGAAGCTAGTATCCATTCATGGTCAACTAAATTGTACGATCGATACCAATATTTCGCAAATGGCACTCTTTAATAACAACAACATCAACATTTTTGTCCTTGTGTGAGAAAGAGAATGATTTTTACGAGAGAGAGAGACAGAGCGCGAGAACTTTGAGTTTGATAATACGTGGTACTTCTTCCATAAAACGTATGACACTTTGTAGCATTCCGTAAGCACAAATTTATCTCTGAATCGAATTATTTGATGGCGGTGCAGATAGTGATCGAGATACATAGGGAAATGCTATCTAAAATATAGATTTATTCCGAATAGGAAATAGGCTGATTTTCGATAGATTAATTTTACTTGCTCTTAAATTATTCCTTAGTTTCTCGATGAAAACCTGAATGTTGTCTTTAATAAAAAAAAAAAAAGAAAGAATAGAGAAAAAGAAAAGATAGAGAAGAAGATGTAGGAACTCCACGCTCGTGCATAATTGAGATAGGCTTGTAAATGTGCATATGATTTGCAGAAATTCTGATGCCTTGTTACGCCCGTGAATGATAGCGAACGAAACAGGGAATAATTTATGAAATTTTTATTGTTACGTTAAGCAATATCGAATATGTATAATTGGTTTTGTTGTATACGTTCAAATGACTATGTATGCCTTATTGGCAAACTGCGAGTTAACTATCGTCGGTGCAGACTTCGTGACATTGACTGAATGTTGGACTGCTAGAATCGTTATAGCCTATAACAGCGTAATTTGTTAAAGGTGCCTTATTTGTAGAGAAAATGGCGGAACGATCGAATCCGAACTCAGTGAAGTGACTATGTGCGTTGATCTACCGGGAGATAAACAAAACAAAAAAAAAAGAAACTGATCTATTACGAAAAGGACAATCTATAATTTGTACATAAAAATACATTGCGTGAACTTTTGTCGAACTCCTTTCGTAGTTAATTTTCGGCAATAACCGATCCCACCACGATAATAGTGATCGAACGATCACACGGTGTTTTAAAAGATTCTACGCGGAGAATCTTCGAGCGGAAGAAGTGTGCAAAACTGGCTCAGATATTAGCAGGAGACGAATACTCAAAATATTTCCTACTTTATAGATTAATACTATTATAAATACATTTAATTGTAATGATACGCTATAAGGAGTAATTATTATTAGTAAAAGTTTAAGGATCACAATTTGAAAGTTTTTACATGTTCTTATTACATGCATACACAACATTAATAGTCATAATGCGATATCTTAGTTGTGTGAAGATAGTTATTTAATGGTATTTCTGCGTTAAACATATGTTCGTTTAAATAAGTAAATTATAAAAGTAAAAGAAGTATTGTATATACAGTGACAAATTTTATCACTTATCGATTTAAGATTCGATTGAGAATGAATGTACGAAGCAAAATCAAAGTCACCGTGAGCCAGCCCATGTATGGAAATTTGGGCCGTCTGACTTCCAAGTGTCTTAAACTCTCTTTCTTCTGTCTCATAACCGTCTCATGAATAGAATGGCGGATCAGAGATTCAGAATAATTGATATTGCATAACGCTCAATAAACTTTGCATTTTAATACATTATATTTACGTAACGCTCGTTGCACCAATTTCTGTTCTGTGCAATTCTCCTGCTTGTCATAAATAATTGTACACTGTTACAAAGAGAGAAAACGTTTCATTGATTTCGTATAATAAATTCCACTTTTTCTGTATAAATGGAAAATGTTAATATCTCTGATTTGCCTGATTCTTTCGCCTCCAATTATGAGCTACTGATAATATCAATTATTAAATAAATATGAAATCCAATCAAACCTATTTTTGATTGATATACCCAAAACGACCTGACCGGGGACTTGAAAACCAAATATACTTTCGGTATTTTAGGTAATCGCAACGTTAGGCAAAACTCTTGAACGAATAGGAGCAATAACTACTCGCACAATTTTGAATTTTTTGTACGTGTGATGTGTTCGTGATTTTCACTTAAATGACATATCGAGTCAGAATATATGTACACAGCAATACAAGATAACTCAAAGATATTCAAATTTTTATTAATTGTACATCGATCGCTACACAACGCTTTTTTTAACTAACAACATTAAGTAAATAATCGATTCTATAAATACCTATTAGGATATCAGTCATAAGAAATTCGGGAAGTACGGATGTACATATATAATAATTGATGTATATGACAATGAAAGCATAAGTATCATAAATATCACAATAAGTCATGATTACAGAGATCATACAAATGTCTTATATTCTAGAGAGCTGTTGTAATAAATTAGAAGGCAAAATCGCTTCCAATTTGTCTAAAATATAATAAAATGGATGTGAAAACCAGGCAAGCATTGATCGTGCTACTACACCCATGGTATCGGGATACTGATGCGTTAAAAGCGCTAGGAGTGCTGTAAAGGAACATAGACCTGCTGTAAATAAAATAAAAAATGGCAACTCCTTTTTAGGATATACGCTGACGTCGTGAAACGAAGGTAAAAGTTCGCGATCAGCACACTCTGTGCAGGTCGGATATGGATAAAATAAATGTCCTCTTTCTAAAGGATAAGGTAATCTTCTGAATGTACCTTCCCAAGTGCAATGTAATAAATTCAGAGCACCTTCCATCTGTTTCCAGTGAGCTAGATGAAAGAATGCGTACGCTATTGCTTCCGAATCTCCTCTCTTCAGTACATGTTCCGGTGGCAAAATTAAAGGCTTCATTTCTAGTAAATACTTAGGTACATGTGGATTGAACTCAACAGCTCTGTGGATAGCCTCGATGGCTATCATTTCTGGAGTCGTTAAGCCCCTTTTAATAGCAATGTCCGTTGAGAATTTATCGGCAACCACTCTTGCTTTTAGCAATGCAGCTGTGTAACAAATGGTTGCCGACTTTGGTAGACTTATATCGTCATACTTTGCTAATACTGCTTGAACATCGGCATAAGCTTGCATTTCTAATAAAGCTTCGATTAAATTCTCATGAATGTTTAACACATTCATAATCGGTGGAACTTCTTTCGTTAAATCTCTAAATATCTTCACAGCTTCTTTCAATTTTCCTAACTTTCTTGCGCACATAGCTAATCGCCGTTTAATGTAAATTAATACATTCGTGTCCCTCCTATGAATGGCTTCTGCGATTGCTCCTTGATGTTGAGTACTTTGAGATTTCCTATAATTGTTTTCAGCTACCTTCAATGCTTGCTTCAAAATCTTCTCAGCTTCTACAATAGTAGTAGCTTCCTCCTCTGCTAGCAATATGTACGCAGGAGCACAATCAGCGTTACGATCGAGAGCACTATGCGCCGCTTTTATTCGTACTACCGGATTACGTTCTCTCCAAGCTGTTTGCATTATTTCGTACTCAGCTTTACCTACAACATTTATTTGCATTCTTATTCTATGAGGAAAGAAAAAGAGCCTACTAGCTTCATCCAAGCCTAAGCATTGCAAATATTTACAGGAAAATAATTGGTTGTAAAGTTACCTGTATCACCTTCGCAGGTGAAGAACGTTTGATGATCTTGAGCAGATAAATTCATATCGTAATACGTTAACGGTTCTTTGTTAGTGGCCCAATAAAACCTTTGATACTCGGCCCCTCTAAACAAGTTTATCGGATTTCGCCAAACTTTACATTCGGGAACGTTTTGTTGATTCGAATTCGAGCCATTTAAACTTGCATTAGTCCCATCGGATCCACTGTCACCTCCACCAATCCACGGTGAAATATGATTTAAAGAGACTTGTTCGATGAAAGATGTACCATATTTTCTGAAGTACCACCACTCGAAAATAAGAATCAATCCAGAAATCAACGATGACGTTCCGGTGAGAGCGACGTAAAACTTTGGGGTTAAGGTGTTCAAAAACATTGTAGAGTCCCACATGCTTGTGAATAATAGGGCCATTTATAATACTCAAACACCGTGTAGTTTTTCTTTGTTTCTCTTTATTGTTCCAACTCGCACTACTACCGTTTGTACTAACAGGGTACTAATTAACAAACATCATAACACTGAACAATGTTCTAAGTCCTTACATCACTCGCAAAGTTTTGTTGTTTTACTCTCCTAATTTAATTAATAAAAAACAAAATAAACTCTGCAAATGATTTCAACATTTGCACACCTTTTTATGTTTAAAATTTCAAACGTTGCATGACCGCTTTCATTCTACTAACAAACGTGGTGGCATTTATTTTGCTTGAAGTTGCCCAATTTAAAACCCAACATTGCAACGAGACGTTTCGAGATTCGTATAGCGCTGGTTGCTTGCCGCGACTTTATCTAGAACCTTTCAAATGTCCCATTTATTTTCAGCCGGTAAATGAGCATTAGCCTGGATTAGAACCTACATTACTGTGACAGTGTCACCGACTGCCAGCCCCTGTGCTATTCAGCAACACCGACGAGATACTCGTCAAGTCACCGACGAGATACTATTAAAAACTGCCAGCCTTACGGGAGTTGGTGTCACCCGAATATTTTGGTGTTCTCATACGCCCTGAATGTATTCTAGCTGGAGTAAGAAATAGAAGGCCATCGACGTGATCTTGTCGGTGCAGAAGGCCACTAAGGAGATTCTCGTCGCGTCGATGAGAAGGAAAATCGTCACGGAACCATATTGATGTGAATTGTTACATTCTGCACCGAACGTATTGCAGATATGGACAAAAAATTCCTAGATATATTAAGAAAGTAATGAAGCATAATTTTATTAAACAATTCCCACTTCAAATTTTGTATGAGATACCTCTATTTGTAAATTCAAAATATTTCGTAAACGAGAATTATTACCTTACACATTTTTATACATAAATGTTTCAAGAATCTGAGGGAACAGAAATATGTTAAAAGACTTTACGGTAAAAGATTAGATGGCAAGGAGAGGTCAAGGGAGTGCTCGTTAACAATATTAATTAGCAAAAGGAATTGTTATAAACATTTGATTGTAAACTCTAGCTAATGGAAATGTAAAAGGAGTAGAAGAGGAAGGTGT